>JAHWFP010030371.1:58900-78155 GCA_023313725.1 Lithobius niger
ATTTCTTGTGTATGATTTTCGCTGTTGGCTTAATTTCCAATTTTCCTTAGTATTATTTCCAGCGATTTATGTCTATTTATATATGTTGCTTCACACCCATTGCATGGGATTCTATACATTCTTCTCGTAATAGGGATTCCCTTCAGCATTTCCTCAATGTCATGTTCATTTCCTCAATGATCAGACAAAAATTTAGTTAATCTTTTGCCAGTCCTATTCTGTTTTAAAATTTCATTTATAAGAATATCAGCCACTCCCGACTTATCCTTTAAAATAAAAGTGAAATAATGTCTCGAGTAAGCATTGACGACATTAACTAAATAACAATGATTGATTAGTGAAGGCACAGTAGACCCACAAAGGTTACAAGACCAAACCGTCGTATTATATGACACATTAATTTTTCAACAAACTTATGGCTAAATGCCTTGCTTTGAAGGCATAGCATGTATGACATCCATCATTTGGTTTTCCTACAACTTTTGGAGATTCTGATGTTTGTAATTTAAACATTCCGCACAACCGTTGGTACTATGGATGTCCCAACCTTTCATAAAATAAATTTATATCTTTTGTTGTTTCACAAACCATTTCATTTGTAACTTGGTCACAATTCGATATGTTATTGTCATTAGTTGACATAAAACCTTCATTAGTATTCAAAACATCAGACGTAATTGACCCAAGAGCTTCGATGTTTGTAATACAACTTTTTTGTCATGGTTGAAAATTACACTTTGATGATACAGGGAGGCGTTCAAAAGTTCACGGTGAAATTCCCGATTTTCCAGATCAATACTAACACTTTTCACTGATTTTTTTTTTTTGGTCGAAAGAAGGTGTAGTATAGGACTAATTTTTTTTTTTTACATTTTTGCTCAAAACGCAATAATTATATTGCATTGCTTTGTTAAATCAAAAATTACACTGACCTAACTAGTTACGTATTGGTAAAAAGAAGGAAAGGCCCACAATCTGAACAAAACTAGAAACTTACCTAACATGTAATGTCCCACACTACTTAGACCTAACGAGTTTTTGTTTTTATCAAAAATGAAACAAAAAGGAAATGAAGTTTTAACTGAAATAAAGTGAAGGTCAAAAATGAAATCATAGTTACTTATTCCTTATTGGTGAAAGGTTTTTTGGAAAATGTTCAAATTCCCTGATTTTCGGTAAATATCTTTCAATCAAATTTCCCGATTTTTCCCAGATAGAACGCCACACTGTGGTAAAGTACTAGTGAGTTTCAAGACAAAAACAAAATTATTATCACGAGGTAAAATTTCTTCGCCAAAGAATTATTTAATATCAGTTAGGCTCTTGCCCACAAAGATCTCTAAACAGACTGTTCGGACCCCTTGTTTGGGCTCGTCAGTAGAGAACACTTTGTGGATGAATTATTATAACCTCACCTGGCCAATTATAGTCGGTAAGTTTTCTGCGTCAGCCAGTTTCCTTTCTATTCTCATCATCAAGCTCAGATATGTTTAAGGTAATTTTACTTGAAATATATTGAGTTGGTTCCAAACTCCTATACCACAGTTATTTAATGAAAGAAAATGAGTCATCTAAAAAAATCATCTTTTGATCCTTAAGCTTTCCATATTACCACGTTGTAAAATGGCTGTCGAGGAGAAACTTCATTTTACCCAGAAGAATTTGGCAGAAAGGCTCCAACAAGATTGATTGATTGATTGATTTTAATGGGGCTTTGACCTGAAGCCATATGCCCACTAAAATTACACAGAAATTACAGAGAAATTACAAGAAGAAAAGAAACTCTGAACACTGTAAAGAAAATAATACAATCAACTCAAAAACACAAGTCATCTCATCACCACAACAAAGAATTAAGTATCCACTTTTCTCTTCACCACAGAATGACATCAAGCCAGATGGCAATACTGGAACAGATGACTTTAAGGTTTCAAAACCTAATCAAATTGATACAGTAGATAAAAACCCACTAAAAATAGGCTGCACATATTAGTCAAATGAGCAACCTGATGCACACTCCAGCATCAAACCCCTCCCAAATTGCATATTAACCACTTATTACTGTATAAATTATCACGTTTATGCTTGATAAAGTTAGTAAAAAGAAAACGGACCGAGGTAGAAACTTACCTAACTCTAATTTGCCAGCTGAGATTATAATTCAAACACGTGTGATAAGTAAATAGTATGAGACTAAAATATATAATTACCAACTAAATTATGGCTCAAGCACCTAAAGAAAACCCAAATTTGTTAGTGGAACAAGCAAAGAGAGACACGACCTCAGATTCCTTTATGCAGTAATGCAGGAATGTGCATTGCATAGAATCTTACATAATCCAGTCTCCAAAAGTACTAATTAACATGAGGTTGTACGTAATCTGCTCTAAACACGTATTAATTAACATGAAATCTGGCATAATCCGCTCTATAAAAATACTAATTAACATGGAATTTTAAATAATCACCACTATGAAAGCATTAATTAACATTGAATTTTTACATAATCTGCTCAACAAAAGTATTGGAATCTCCTACATAATCCACTTTACAAAAGGATCTTACATATTCTGCTCTACAAAAGCAATGGAATCTCTTCTTACACAATCCACTCTAAAAAAGTAATAACACGGAATCATTTATAGTCCGTTTTACAAAACTATTACTTACAATTTTAAAATTACATAATCGACTCTAAAGTATTACTTAACACGGACTCTTATATAGTCCACTTTACAAAAGTATGAATTAATACTGGGTGTTCCATAATCTGGTCAATGAAAGTATTAACCTGGATTCTTACATAGGCTCCCGCTCTATAGTATTTATTAACATGGAATGAAAATTAACATACTCAGCTCCACAAATCCATTCTATTGATCCGCTCCATAAAAGTATTAATAAACAAGGAATTTTCCATAATCCGTTCAATAAAAGTAATGGAATCTCTTACATAACTCACTCTACAAAAGTATTATTTAACACGGAATCGTACATAATCCACTCCACAAAAGTATGAACTAATACAGAATTTTACATAATTTGGCCTACAAAAGTATTAACATTGATTTTACATAGCCCTCTTTACAGTATTTAATTAACATGGAATGAAACGTACATAATCAGTTCGACAAAATAATTAGCACGAGGGTTCACAAATCTGTTCTATTAAAGTATTGATGAACAGGTAATCTTACATAATCCGTTCTGCAAAGGTGAACATGGGGTTTAACATAATCCAGTCTATGAAAGTATTAATTAACAAGTGACAGAAGAGGACCACTCTCATTATAGTTTCTTGTCCATAACCAAGAATATCAACCATTTTACCTCAATCTTTCACATTTTTCTTTAAAGAGGCGTATTGCATTACCTACACATTTGCTTCTCTGCTTTTCGGTATTCTTTGAAGCAATACAACAATCAGCATTGCTGAGAAACCAACAAGGATTAACCAGCTAAGGGTACTAGCCATTCAGTGCTAGAACATACTTTTTTAGAGTTCCATGCGAATACAGGTCGGAACGCAATCCGATCTCACATCCTATTCAGTCTTCGACCACGGCCCTGACTGGTAGGTTGTGCTTGGCTGGCTTCTGTCAGATTGTCAGGAAACCCTTGTGACACTCGCTTTTCGTCCTTGGTGTTATATTAGTTTTAGTTGCATGGGCTTACATCCCTGGCACTGAAGGGATTCCATCTGACAGAAATATTGGATGTAAGATAAATATGCAACCCAGTAAACTCTAAGGGTCTGCATGATGGATTCAACAATAGGCCTAACCCCCCAAAAGTGGGTTTGAATTAAATGCATCTTCAGTAATAGAAAAAAAAAAATAGATGAACCAACTTATTACATAAGTCCACAAAAAACAAAACTTGTCGGCAATGGCTTCATCTACTTTTTTTTAGTGATTTAATTAGTTGAATGTGTGATGCCGCATTTTTTTCAATAATTGTTTAGTTTGATATTATATAGTTAAGTGCACAATACTACAGAGTTCTCATCCTAACAATCTACATAATAATCTTGGATGATGTGCGAACAAAAAAGAAGGGTCAACAATATCAGAAAAGGAAAAGGCCACGCAAAGTGGCCGGCAACAATAAGAATCTAACAATTGCTTTAACAACCACTTTAAACTTGCGATGTACCACGCTTATCATTGCTATGTTGCAAAGTGATCGGCAACGATAAGTCCTCTGTAAATGAAGACAAAACCTTATCAGGCATTGTCGGCGATTTTCTTTCTGCCTCTCCCAGAAAAAAAAAAGGCCAAAGCCACTGGGGTAAACGTTTCAACTTTGTTCTACAAAAGCGTATTTATATATTTCCCCATAGAAATATTCAAATGTCAGTGCTTGGAGACCGGGTGCAGAAAAGGGGTCCAGACCGTGTTGGGTTTGGGATCGCTGAATGAGAGAGCAAAGCGAATGAAAATCGGCGTTTGTTAGTCAGTATGCGCAAAATCTGATCGGTCGGGTTTACATTTTTTGGTGGGTTTCCATCTAACACCATCCACGCGTTGCAGGGCTTCCTCTAGTACCTCCGTAAAATCCCCAAAAGCTAAAAAAAAAAATAACCGCAATAAATCCACTCCACCCGGCATGACGGTAGGATTTTTCAAGCCCCGTTTTCAATTTAATCCCTATTTCACAAGAAGGTTTGATCAGTACAAGCTGGGGAAGGGCCTTTGCCAGAGCAATGAGAGCTGGGCAACCCATGGCTCCAAATTTTTTTGTGGGCCCTCTCACCATATTAGAACGTTTTTTCTTCTCCTTTTTGTTCTATACTCATCTCAGTTAGTAGTACAACACCATAGGCATAGCAGCGGAGACCATCACATGTTCCCCTCTTTCTTAAGCCAGGGACGGTGTGCAGCTGAACACAGATAGCCGCGGGGCCACCTTGAAGCACGGGCCTAAGGACAGAAGCCACACTTTCCCCACACACTTCTGGTCGCCCCATGACGTGTGCACCCACTCATCCATTTTGACCCCCCACGAAGGGCGCGTTTGTCTTATGCAACGAATTCGATTCGCATTCTTGTAACTAGAAGTTAGTCGCGAGTTGCAATGGTATGGAAAAAGTATCGTTAACTGGATATCTATCTACGACGTCGTTAGGTAAACGTGTGCAATCGTATAATCTGTGACAATAACATAAAAGTATTCTTCCTGACGAAACACGTCTCCCAGTTGCTTCCGAGTTCGTATTGGATGTTACAATACCAGCCAGCAGAGCCACAACGGATGTCACTTTGAAATTTCCAACTATTATGAACTTCTAGCAATGAAAATGCGAAGCGAGATCGTTGCATAAATGCACCATAACAAGGCCGCTACTGTATCGGCTTCTAATTTAGGTTCACCAATAATAAAACTAATATATACCATTTGCAATTTCACAAGGGAAGACGAAATGAAGCCGATAGTCTACATTAACGACTGACCTTATGAGAAACAAGGTATATTACTCTGAAAAAAAAGAAAAGATAACTGTCCAACTGGTACTCAATTCAGGACCTTAGGTTGACTTGCCGGGCACTTCAATAACTGTGCTACTGTTAGTTTCACAAACTTACCTAAATCGTGCCTTGTGCCCAATGTAATAACCACTCCATCCTGGCCAGTGACCGCTTTTTTAACATCATCTTTATTTTTTACATCTCCTTGTACGATTGTCACTTTGTCCTTTAATTCTGCTGGAAGTTTGGAGGGATCGCGAACAAATGCAGTCACCTGAATACCTAATGAGGAAAGAAGAGAAAACGAAACCATAACAGCTTACTGAACATTTTTCATTCCCTCAATATGATGCAGAATTTATACAAAAATTTCAAAGTTCAAGATATAAGCAATCTTGGCAAATTTCCCACACAGAGCGTGCATAACCACAATCGTTAAAGTATACAGAGCCAGTCTAAGTTGTGAAAGTTTATTGAAGCCAAGTACACTAATCACTAAGGTAATCCCGATGACACAATTATTACGTTTTTTTTTTATTTAAATGAAAAGTTTTTTTTATTACATACTGTATTAAACATTTTCTTATTCTTAAAATCAAACATAATGATTAGCCGTTGTATTTACATGTTTACACTATCGTGTCTGTGTGCGAATATGAAAGTCTAACAAAATGTGTAAAATGGCATGCCAAGTAAAAGTAAAGGTTTGAATAATGTTTCCAATATTTGCATCGAGAGTAAGAATATGGAACATAAAAAATAAAAGCAAAGCTCCGTTAGTGTGTTTGCTGACAATGGTGCCTGCTTTTCAAAGTGGTAGACTTTAGCACCACTCAGTGCCAGAAACACCCTGCACAGTTATTTTACTTTTAAAGTTAAAACCTCGATTTCCGAACACTGACTGGAGCATCCTCAAAATGCTTGGTAAATCTGACCCAAGTTATGGTTATAGTTACCCAAGTTGTAGTTACCTAGCATCATAAGTATCCAGTCCAGGCACTTAAAAGTTGAACTTTTGCATAGGTCCTCGCTGCCCATCGAAAGTTATTTCCATAATCGAAACTTCAGCTAAATTGTACGCCGTAGCTACAACATGGTCGCAAATTAGTATGGTGATCTGCCATGTTCCTGCATGTGGCATTAACGAAGGCTCGTACGGTACGATGCTGGAGTGTCCAAGTTAATATTACCCAACGTTCCATTTCTCGTTCTGGGAATCGACTCTAAACAGCCAGTTTTCGAATACGTGATCGTAATTACTTTCAAGGCTAACCAATTTTAAAATTATGTTATTTAAGTTTTTGCTAGCTAAACCATCATAATGTGATGGATCCAAGTAAACCTTTCTGGCAAGCAGCAATGTTAAAACAACCTTGGGCAACTAGTTGGCAACTGCCAACCTCAAATAAACAATAGAGCAAGTTTCCATATTGGAAACAAAAGTCAAGACTTTGCACATACTCTAATATAAAACAAGATGCACTAACACTGCATTAGTAATTTGACGTGTCGTATGGTAGAATAAAAAAAAATCTGTAATTGACGTATGAAGTTGGAACGGCAGACATACCAACAGGACGCTACTAAAAAATCTAAATGCATGGTGTACTGAAGAATATCTACTATATTGCACATTACATTTAAAAAAAATGTCTGGTAACGTTTGCTACTACGATATGGCAAATGAGCCAGAATCTAGTGTGCGACAATGCAATCACTGACCACATAAGTTTTCATCTGACGCTGATATTGGTTTTCTTACAAAAAAAAACAAACTGAAAGCTTCGTTGTTTTACAGTTTCCCGTACCCGTTGTTCTTGTTCATCAGACTTTTACATTTTTTAAATCTTCGAACACCATATTTCATAAATTCAGCAGGTAATTTGGTAGGGGGGGGGGGGAGAAGGAGAAATCATATGGCTCTGAGGGTACGTGAAGTTGACTACTTTATATTTATTTACACTTTTTAGGTGTATTAACAAAAGTTAAAATATTCACACGAAAACTGTGAATGTCCACACTGAATATAACACTGCAATTTCACGTGGCCAATTTTTATTAGGCTACTCAATACAAAGTACTTGTTTTACTAGCGTTTTATAATTATCTTTATTATTATTATTTGTAATTTTAAATCTGTGGTTAAAAGTGTAGAACCAATAAAACTAACGTGAGTCTTCCTGTTGCGGATTTTTTTTTAAATCTGAAAGTCAGAGGCCATTAGGAATATCCCCCCCTTCCCTCCCTCTGGCTAGTCCACCACTGTGAAAACAGGACATCATTCGCTTTGCTCACTCGTTCAATAGGAAACAACACTACAAATACGCGTAATAAAATACTGTAATATATCGCACCCGAAAAGCAGCGAGGACGGCACAGTAAATAACAGCGAAAGTCTTCTATGAGCATCGTATGCATTGTACCATCCAGATTCAATCATAGAAATTCGGTGCACCATCCAGATCACCGCAAAGGTAAGTGATGACTTACTTTGTGTTGTTCTGCGCCATAAGACAGGAGCCATCTCGACGTACACGATAGCCTCTAACCGACCGCAATGTTGAAGGGCTGACTTGCCGAAATGCGCAGTTGCACGCCACAATTTTTCGTACGATCGGCGTTGAGCGCACACCTTTACGCTAAGGACTCGCTGACGTCAGCCACTGATTGTGTAATATTTGACGACGGTTTTTTGCTCAGAGACCTTGTTAGAGGTTAGCGAACTAAAACTGCCCTAACTAAATAACTACAGCATAATACCTTGTGTACTGCGCATTGCAAGTCACCCACCCTAATACTTGAATTTCTTCGGATTAGAATTGAACAAATGTGTCTGGTTTTTGAGGAGATGTCGCTGATGTAAATCGACTACCCCCGTTTTTTGGCCACAACCGCATTAATTCGACGTGTGACACGTCGAATTAAAAATGCACTGTAAATCGCGTATTATGGTAAATGCCATGGGTTGTAAAAATTAATTCGATAAAAAAATGGGGTGTGGCATAACAAAGTTATAATTAGAATCTTAATTCTCTCCAAGAAGGGTGTTTACACCTAACTCCCTCGTAGAAAATTCGGCATTTATGCGGTCAGTCACATATGTGATCTGCGTTCGGTCTAGAATTAACGCAACACCTTTATTCTCATTTGTTCAGGAATTCAGTTAATTAGTTTGCTAGTTTGTTTGGTTTGCTTTGCGTTTAGTTAATTTTGGTGCAGAAAAACTACATTTCAAAAGGGATGAACATTGAATTCCTTGAATGTATGTAACGCTCAAATTCAAAAACAAAAATACACACTGTACGGTATTTTGCGAATTTTCGATAGGCCTAATAGTCCGAGTGGTGTTAATTTCGGTCTCTCCTATCTTCTTCAGGCTTCCTTTCTTGTGCTTGCTTCTGTTTTACCTTGTCATGAGTGCCAGTGTTTTTGAAAATGCGTGGAAACCGTTGCCCACTGCACTTCTCGCGTGTCGTCTGCTTAACGCTCGCACGATCCCATTTGAGCGAGAGGTGTGCCCCCAACTCTTTACTGATTAGGAATTTGATGTTAGGGTTTGACGGCCCTTGAAGATTCATGAGTGGTTGTCCGCTCGCCTCACAGTGCTGAATCGCCAGCGATTCAAGTCCTCTTAGATGTAAATCCCTCTTACTATTAGACACCAGCAGAGTAGTTGTTTGGTCCCAATCGATTTTGTGCTTTGTACTCATGCGGTGGGTGGCGATGCTGTTTGCTTCATTCTCGTTTCTTACGTCAGCCATATGTTGTTTCACTCGAGTGTGGATTCCTTTTCGTGTTTCTCCTACATAAACTGCTTCGCACCCACCGCATGAGTACAAAGCACAAAATCGATTGGGACCAAACAACTACTCTGCTGGTGTCTAATAGTAAGAGGGATTTACATCTAAGAGGACTTGAATCGCTGGCGATTCAGCACTGTGAGGCGAGCGGACAACCACTCATGAATCTTCAAGGGCCGTCAAACCCTAACATCAAATTCCTAATCAGTAAAAAGTTGGGGGCACACCTCTCGCTCAAATGGGATCGTGCGAGCGTTAAGCAGACGACACGCGAGAAGTGCAGTGGGCAACGGTTTCCACGCATTTTCAAAAACACTGGCACTCATGACAAGGTAAAACAGAAGCAAGCACAAGAAAGGAAGCCTGAAGAAGATAGGAGAGACCGAAATTAACACCACTCGGACTATTAGGCCTATCGAAAATTCGCAAAATACCGTACAGTGTGTATTTTTGTTTTTGAATTTGAGCGTTACAATTGTGATCGATTGATTTCGAACATTCAAAGTAGAAGATGGTTCATTTTTTCGCTTGAATGTATGACGCGTTCAGTCAATATCTAGCAGAAGAATTACGACATTAAAGCCTTTAAGGAGGGTGGGCCTAGGTTTGCTAGGGCTGTTAATAGGCGATATCTGGTACCGTTGCCAAAAGTAAATGTACGAGAATTACAGGTATGGTTTGCAAAAGATCTCAAATCTACTACCTATCCTGCTCACATTGTGTCTTCTGCGAAATGCCGGTCTGCAATCGCACAATGTTGCTTTACCTTGGGAGACGTTCCAGTAAAATCTGGCATTCAAGGTCTACCCGAGACCAGTGTTCGATTACGCAAGTCTTATGTGGTCTACTTATCTCCTTCAAGAAACAGACGGCCTGGAATTGGTACATCACTAAAATGCTGCTGCTGGCATGCGAAATCAGCAGTATACACAGAACATAAAAATACTAAAACTTTATCTCTAGAACTCTAAAATTAAAAGCAGACTGTATCTTGGATTTTAACGTTATCTCATACACGGTCTCATTGCTGTTGACCACCATTTTATTTGGACTCATGGCCAGTTTGAGTTGGTAATTCAGACGTCTAGCCTGGATTGTAAATGTCACTTTTTGAGGTATTGGTGATCCCCAACCCTGTTTGGACTTCTTTGCCCGAGGAAAACATCTCTGAAAAGTTTGTTGACATTTTTAAGAGGTTCTGAACTTGACATCCTTTTTAAAGAAGCCACAGCATTGGATTATAACTTAAGTATTTTTCTGCTTCAGGTTGAACCGGTGCAAGTGGAACTGCTCTGCCTGCTCCAAACCACTTCCCACGCGAGTAAATTTTATTTTACTAGCTGACCCTGGGATAACATACGCTAGAAAACAGCCATACCCTTGCGCCTCTTCCACCCCTATACACACTTGAATGCAAAGCCTGTGTCCGCCCCCGCTCGCCCGTTGTTTCCCTCCAACGCCCGGCAGACATCAGCAGCCCCCTCTAGCAGGCTCCGTGCACTCACTACCTAAGCGATTAGACACATAGATTGTTATTATTTTTTTAGAAGAGAGGAAGTAGTTTCGTTTGTTTAAGCCAAGGCCAACTGGGGTACAGATTGCGTTTTTCACCTCCCGATTCCAGGCCAGTTCTTACGCGCACCAGGAAATTAACGCAGCTTAGCACTGCTTTGGTAAACTAAGATTCTGGCGATGTTGACAGAAATAGCCTGGAGCCTGGAAGAGAGTCCCGTAGCGTCTCTCTCAGACGGCCTTGTGGCAATGATTGTAATACAAAGGTTAATTACAACATGGGTATAAATAAATATTGGTAATTTTCCACACTGTCAAAAATAAATTTTAAGGACGCTTCAGGTCAAGTCAACAGCCACCAGACCGCGTAAGATTTTGTATGTCAAAAGTAAGGTCAAATTTAATTCTGCGCAGTTCCAATGACTCCAGGCCCGTCCTCTCACGACGTGCCAAGTAATTTATCTCACGAAGACCAGGGATACTCTTTGTAAATTTACGCAGAACGGATTCTATTAAATCTATGTCCTTAAGGAGATATGGTGACCACACCGGAGTCGCATACTCTAACAATGGACGAACAAAAGTCTTAAATGCCCAGATCAGGGTGTTGGTATTGCCTGAAGTAAAACTTTGATTTACCATAGCCAATCGGCGAAAAGCTGCAGCGCACACCTTATGACAATGCAGTGTTGGTTTGAGATTATTAGAAAACCATACCCCCAAATCCTTTATTTCGGATTGGCTTGCTAAGATGCAGTCCTCAAGGAAATAACTATGACAACAATTTTGGGATCCAAAATGAAAGGGTACTGATGATGTATTGCATTTAAGGTATTGGTTCCCATTATGAGAAAAGGTTGAACACTTCAGCAGCAGCCAGAACCACATAGTCCTTTATGCATACCAAGTCCGATAAGTGGTTTGAAAGTAATTACCCTAACAGACAGTTCAAGTCTAGTAATAAACCTTCGGAAAATCGCCAAACGTCTTCAGCAAAAAATAATCAGCCAACATTAAAAGCTGTTGGATGGGAAAGGAGGGTTTACAGAGCAATGAGAGCATACATATTACAAGATTGTAAATCAGTATTGTACGCATGCAAAGTATGAATATGTACAAACTGTATTACTAGGTGGTCCAAAATTACCCCCTTTTCATACCAGGATGTACACTCCCAACTGAAAATAGTTTGCAGAAGTATTGCAGTTTTGTGCAGATGTACAGACTTTTAGCACAAAATTCTATGTAGTTTGCAGATTGTTAATGTGGTGTTTCAACACTAACAAAAATATCTAACAGAATATTAAACCTTATCGGTTTGTGTAGACGTGGCATCGGGAAGTACAAGTTGGTGAATAGCATTCAACCGCTGGCATTCCCTTGATCACTGTCCATTGTCCCTGTAGTATGTATGATCGGGTTACAGGACTGGTTGGGCAATTTCAACGATGGAGTTAATATGCAACGACTAACTTCCCCAGCTTAGCTAAAATGTATAGTTCATAATATACATGTCCATCACTGTCTACAACTTGCTATTGTATAGAAGAGGTATGAATGCATTTCATCAAGGACGTGAGTTCACTTATTTTTGTTAACTGTACATAGGTCTCAGCACGAACTAAAATGGTTCACGCCATTTCCTACCAAAAACCCCATTTGTATTCAGACCGTTAACCCAAGTGGGATCCTCCACAATTATTCATTACTGCGCAGACTGATTCCTCTTCGAGTCAGTTTGTCTCACAGCTCTTGCAGCACAGCATTTTTGATGATTCCATTGAGTGTCTTCAATAGTCTTTATCTCGTCGTCAATATGTCTCATCTTGTGCTATAATTGTTTTCTCGTTTCTGGCCTTACAAAAATAACTAGTGGTATACTAGCTATTTATATTCTTGTAGTAGACTGATGGTTCTGATAGTAAACTAGTCGTTTTCTGGTTGTGTGGTTGCAGGTTGCAGAAAACTACCAACTCATTAAAAACTGATTACTAATTGGGAAGTGCAACTAGCCAGTTACACTGCTTGTGGGTTATAAGTCATGCCCCAGACTGGTTGCAGTTGATTGCTAACTGATGGTTAAATACTACTAGATGCAAAAAGTTGTCAGCTGGCTGTAGTTTGCAGTCAGTTTAGAGGTTACAAAGCAACACCACCTACTTGCGGGCTGCAAGTATGTGCCTAATTGGTTGCAACTGATTTATAACTGATGTATAAATACCACTATTTGGAAAAACGTTGTCAGGTTACAGTCAGTTTAGAGGTTACAAAGCAACAAATTAGTTGCAACTGATTTGTAACTGATGGTTAAATACCAACAGACTAGATGGAAAAAGTTACCAGCTGGTTGCAGTTTGAAGTCAGTTTTAGAGGTCGCAAAGTAACACCAACTGGTTTTGATTACCTCATGAAAGTTAAACTTCATGTCGACTATGCAAACTCGATGGAAAATTTTTACGGAGATTTGTGACATTCTTTTCCACTCTCTGCTCATGCAGAAAGCCCAACACCAACCGAAAACTCGATGTGGTTTGTACTGACGGAGCTCGGAATAGAGAAATTAAACCAGCTTCCAGATGAACAATTTGAATCACTAGAAGCACTTCTCGACAACTACACTGACATCGTTCCAGGAAAAGGAAACCCAGAAGAATAGCGAATCTTGAATAAATGATAAAACTTCACCCAGAAGCAAAGCCTGTTTACCAGCGCGCTTACACAACATCACCCCATATCAAAAACTAGGGATTGGATAGATGGTGGACTAAACAGATATATTTCCAATGCCAAAGACAGACAAAGTTTTTCATTTTCTCGCAGCAGCCAAATATATTTCTGTATTTGATGGAGAACAGGGGTTTCGTCAGATCTCGCTCCACCATAACAGTCAAGACTGCACAACCTCCGCATGTGACAAGGGGGCATATAAAGTTTCGTGTACTTCCCTTCGGCCTTGAGACCGCAAGCCAAGGGTTTCAGCATGCGATGATTTCTATCCTAAGAGATTTCAGCGGTCATTATGTAACATTTATATAGATGACAAAATAGCTAAGAAGACCTGGAAAGAACAGTGTGCAGCACTGAAAACAATCTTTGATCGTCTCAGAAAGGCAGAATTTACTTTAAAATGTAAAAAAAAATTGAAATAACATTCCAGAACTAAAAATTATCAGGATACAAATCACAGCAAATGGGATCTAACTGACAAAAGACCACATGACCGTTATGTGTAATTTCCTAAGACTGAATAACACGAAGCATTTCTTGGATTATGCGGCTACGTCCGGCATTTTATCAGACATTTCTTGAAGACGGCTGCACCTCTTCACCACCTCACTTGCCAAAATCAACCATTCAAATGGACCACTGATCATCAAACTTCATTCGAGAACCTGATAAGCAAACTCCTCGAATCAGGCATTTCTCGCTCTTCCAGACTTGGAGAACATCTTCATCATCGAAAGCGATGCATCCAACGAATGCCTCGGAGCAATTTTGACACAGAGGATCAACGCTGAAGTAAAGATAATTGAGCTCTGGAGCAGAGCAGACTAAATTTCAAAGATCGAGAGTACCACACATTCTAACTTGAAACAGTAGAAACGGCCAAACATTGGGAAACCTACATCGCAGGTTCCAGATTTGTTCTCACCACAGACAATCAAGAATTAAAATGTATTCTGACTAACCACAAGTAATCAGGCAGAACAACACGATGGTCAATTCGATTGCAAATGTACGATTTTGATGTATTCCATTGTCCAGGAGCCCAAAACACAGTCGCCGACGTGTTGTCGTAAAATCCCGCACCAGACAGATGATGACCACCCCGTCTAAGACTTTTGAAGAAGAGATGGAAGAACAACCAGCTGACTTCCAAAAAGCGATCATGGATCATCTGGAAAAGCAAATCAACCCGATGTTATTCATCAGGGAAGAACCACTGATCATATCAGGGACAAGACAATTCTTGGAACCCCAAGCCGAAGACAAGAATACCCAGCGAATCAGCCAAACTCTCAAGAGAATGGAACTCGCGGGACAGAAAGAAACGTACTGAAGATCAGAAAGAAAAACACAGTGGCCCACGACAGACTTCTATATAACGTATATCCACTTGCACCACCAAGAGGACTACCCTAAAGAGCATGGAGACTGTACAACCCCAAACATTGTGTCATACGAACCTCCACAGCTGTCAGGTGTCAGTCTGGACACTTGAGAGTGACGAAAATGATGCAAAATTTATGTGCAGTAGCACACTGGCCAAAACTCTTCAACGATTGCATATCTTATGTGAGATCTTGTCACATGCCAAACTGCCAAAACATTCTCACAAAAAAAAGGAGGAGATATGTAACCTGTAATACCAGCAAAGAAATGTCAAATGCTTGGAAATGATTTTGTAGGAACACTGCCAGAGGCAACTCGCAGGCACAAGCATATTCCCTCAATGATGGACTTTTGCTCAAAGCATGGTTCATCCCCACAAGAAACTCTACAGCAAGAACCGCAGCAAAGAAACTGCACAGAGAATACATTGTGAAACATGGACTACCGGAAATAATAGTTTCGAACAATGGACCAGCATTCATATCCAAAGCGTTCATAAATCTACTTGAGATGACCGGGATCAAGCTTCACCATACTACAACGATCATCCACAGTCTAATGCCACAGAATGAGCTAACTGTACAATGAAGGGATGTCTCAGAGCATTTCTGAAGAACCATGAAAATTCATGAGGACCATTCCTACCAACTATGCAACAAACACTTCACCACACATTAGTACAGGAGAAACAACATTTTCTGACGTATGAAGAAGATCCAGGAACACCACTTCACGTTCTTAACTTTACCAGACGCAAGAACGGACATAACATGACAGCGAAAGAGAACACCGACCAACTTCTTCTAGAAATGGAGAAGACGAACGACATCATAACAGCTGACCTCGCAGAAGTCGCATGATCGTCCAAAATAAACTACGATCAACACCACAGGAAAGTGGAGTACAAGTTTGGTGAACTCGTAAAAATCCGTAACCACTTCTGTCTGATGACAGAAAAAGGAGTTGTACGAAAACTTCAACCAGTTTACAAAGCACCATACCGTGTCACAGCAAAGAAAAGCAAAGTCACGTACCGGATTGTGTTGATCATGGATGTTATGGACCTGAGAACGATTAACAAAAACGAAAACTGGCAACTGTAGTCAAGATGCCCGCAGACCAGTCTGACCGGGAAGACTCTGAAAACGAAAAAGACTCGGAATCATCCAACTCAGAATCCGAGTCAGATCCGGAATGGCAAGCTGAAGAAGGCAAACAGAAGTTGTCAGACTCCGACACAGATGACAGCGACAACAGACCAAACACGTCAACTCAAGCACCAGTTGAAAGACAAAAGCGACAGAAAAAGAGACTTGCACATGTTCCAACTTCCGTATGCTACATGTTGCTCATTGAACACCCTTTCCATGAACTCGAAGACGAGGAATGGCGAAAATGGCTACAAAACTAGATGACGAACCAAAGACCAAGGCAGGATGACGGACAGCACGAAGTCAATCTGCAGTCTGAGGAGCTGACGAAAAAATCATGTTTCGTACATTAAAGGAAGAGGGTTAAGCAATCCTAGGTTACTGAAGATGGAGTGGGCGAACTCTAAAAATGTCGAACGCAGTCGAGCCTCCAGGAAACACAAATCTCTCGATGACTGAAAGCCTCCAAGCCCACAACACCACTGAATTAGAAGCGATGCCGGAACCCCGACACTCGGACACAAGTGTACCAGCCTGTGAGAAGCACGTTGGGAATGAAGATTGCAGAAAAGATCAAGTGAATGCCACTTCATCCACAATGCCATCACGGTCAAATAGTTTCAACACTAGTAAAGTGCCATGAACTAAACCGTACCTTCAGAACACAAACCAGTATTAAATGAACTTAAGCGTACCTTCAGGAAGCAAAAATCTGGGAAATGGACCTTCGGGGCGCACCAACCTACACTCGTGCCAGAAGCAAGAACCATTAAGAAGAGTGCAAAACCAAATGCATGCGCAATGCGTAACTTTGTGCAGGCGATGCACAAAAATAACTTTTGCAATTACTCTGTATTCTGTTGGAAGGGTCTTATTTTGCCAAATAAGGAGCGTCGGTTCCTCTTATCCTCTGAGAGGGGGAAGAGCGTTCGCATGGCACATGCAAGCCCCATATCCTAACACCTTCCGCCTCCTAGCAATCAAAGAGCGCCGCACACTCATTGGCCGGAGTGGTCAGGTTAATCACATAGTCGATGCTTCAGGCTCACTCTGGTCAACATGCTTCTCCAGAGAAGGCCACGTCGTTTGTCAGCTCTGCAAATAAATGGCTGTTCAAATCCATTGTCGTCACAATCATCCTGATTTGAACCTCTCAGAGGGAACAAGATCCGGGCAAAGATCAATGGACCCAGAGAGACGAGCGAACCCCAATACCGTCGCCAACGTCAACCCTCCCCCTTCTGTCTCACTCTCGAAAACCACCAGGAGCCAACTCGCACCGAAGTGCCCTAAGACACACTGTGCCGTCTATCAAATTCCATAATACTAAATTGTAGGAATAATAGTAAATCTAATAAACCTGAATATTATAGAAAAATTTCAAACTAGCTTGTAAGTAGACTATTCACTCATGTAACTTATACTTTATGTCTTGCGCTTTAATGTTGATTGGTATTGTCACGGTCACAGTTGAACACAAATTACCTTTATTCTTAGTTATTGTAACCATCAAATACTTGTGAATACAGACATTTTCTAATGACTTGGCAGCAACCACAAATAATAACAAGCAAGCATGTAAAGATAGCAGGTAGTTGCAATGGCAGATGGACACAGTGGTGATGTCAGTGCATTCGATATTCAACCTGCTTAACCCAAATGCAACATCAAAATGATGTTCTTAAAAACTACTTACCATTGCCATTAGTTGCTGTGTTGATTTAGTTATTTCATTAAGACTCACTGAATCAGTACTTTGTAGAATGAAAACATAACCTTAGATAACTTGCTTGAAGATAAAGGAAGATTATTTTATTTTCCGAAACCCACTTTTGTGTTTTAGTGAGAGCAGATTTTATCTCTCATAAGATACAAGCTGGGTGCTATTAGGGTGTTTATGGGGCAAAACGCTCCGTAGCTGCCAGGTAATTCAAGTCCTGTTGCCTACAGGAGATTAAGAGAGAGGTGCACATTCATATTCTTGACCACATTTCGGCCGCCGCCTGTGACCCAAAGAATAAAATCACTGCTCATCTTGCTTCAACAAAACACAAGATTAACTGGAACTGTTCTTCCACCATTCTGGTTTCCAACTCACGTAGAGACTTACAAAATTCAAGGCCATTTCAAGGCTCCAACAACAAAAAAGTTTAATTTTTAAAGTTTTTCAAGCCTTTTTTTTTCAAATTTAAGGCTTCTCAATTGAAGAAATTGAAGGCAGCGACATACGAACCTTGAGTGAAGTAGTCGAACTCTTAAGCCGACAGCTCCGGAGTAGCACAATTAAGAAAAATAGACTCCACCATCCCACAATTGTTCGTCAAAATTTTGCAATGATCGCCGTTTTATAGTGTTGGTTTAGCAGACACTTTGAAATTGCTCTCCAAACCATGCCATTCAGATTTACTGACAAATTTGATTTGCTTAGCCTACAAGCTCATACATCTTTCCGTAGTTCATACCAAATTTTATCAAAATAAAAAGAAGTTTGAGGTACACTTTTTTGTGTGAAACGGGAAATTTCTCTGTTTTAGGGAAATTTACAAGCAAAATTCAGTTAACTTGAATTTTTGGTGGAAAAATCCTCAGGATCAACCCTCTTGACTGTAAATCCCCACTTGGCCAGTTGACCTTAGAATGGTCTAGCCATTACACAATTTCTACTCATCTCGTACCAAATACATCTTTGCACGATGCATGGTTTTTCCAATTTACCAGACAAATTTCCGAGCCGCATTCTCCCACTTTCACATTGTAGATGGTCTAAAATTTTTCAAATTCTTCAGGTCCTTTGAGGGTTGTTTTTCTTCTGTTTACATCTCACTCCACGGTCTGTTGTTTTGCCATTCGAATTCGTTACCGCCGCTGCCGTGCATAGACTCTGGTTTTTGTATAGCCGTTCCGCTTCTTTCAGTCCAGTCCATTGTTGAGGCTGAAAGAAGCAGAACGGCTATACAAAAACCAGAGGCTATATGCATGGCAGCGGCGGTAACGAATTCGAACGGCAAAACAACAGACCATGGAGTGAGATGTAAACAGAAGAAAAACAAATCTCAAACGGCCTGAAGGAGATTGCTGTACGAAATCAGAAATGTGGAAAACTATGGACAATGTACAATGTAAAAGTGGGCAAATGCAGCTTGGAAATTTATCCGGTAAATTAGATGGTGTCTTTCACAGTTAAGAAAGTGATCGTCTTTTTCGTGCATGG
>JAHWFP010030373.1:8848-97418 GCA_023313725.1 Lithobius niger
AGTCATGGACTAAACAGTCTCCAGCAACGTAGTTTTTGCCATAAACCAGCCATGAACTAAACAGTCTCCAGCAACGAAGTTTCCGCCATAACTGGATCTTTTCCCAGCTTGCATGAAGTGGAGAAGTCAAAGAGCTAACCTCAAAGCAGGCCTCATCGTTATTGGTTGTGACAGGCTCAGTGCGGTAACTAAGTAGCAAGCACAGGGGACGCAACCTGTTCTGATGTTGCCCCAAAAAGAGTAATCTGTTGCCCCCGACCACTACTTTTGAAAGCAATTTTGCCCCACTTTATTTTGTCAGGGGACTCAGTGAGTCCCTTGAGTTCCCCTTAGTTACGGCACTGGACAGGCTACCCAATGCTTCTTTGAAATTTCGGTAGTGATATACTCTTCACATTTCATTCCAAAGCTTCTGAGTGGTATCACTGCAAAATTCGATAGCCTACCATACAGTGCAAAGCCCAGCCATTCATTGCATGCCAAAGATCCCATCCAACATTTTTGAATTCTCTCTGTGTGGTGCAAAATATTTGTACGCAACATTTTCGGTTGTTAGAGGGCAAATTTTACCTAATGTACGGACAGGAACTAGAATTGTTAACTTTGGTCCTTTCGAAATTTTTCTTTTGCCAAAACGTCAGAAACGTTTGTTTATTAACTCCATTTCTGGTATTTACTGGTGGCGAAATGCCAGATTTTACTGCATAGCCAAATTACGTTTCGAACTTAGTTATTCGAGTTAGCCTCAAGGGACAGTATCTGCAGTGTTACATCATGCGGAAAGGTCAACCAAGCTAGTTGAACGTGCAGTGTCCCTGCGTTGGATGGTGCTGGGCCCTGGGGACCAGCGCTGTCGGCTTGCCTTAGATCCAATTAACTCTGCCCTTCACTGATGTGACATAATTGCTACAGCGTCCACCCACACCCAACTCACGTGCTCTGCATGGCAGTGAGTGATGAGCATCTTTAATGTCCAAATAGCCTTGGCACGGACAGGCCCCCACTAAGGCATGCCCTTTTTTTTGTATGCCTCGTTCATGGCCATCCTGAAAAGGGTGGGTCAGGGAGTTAAATGAAACGTGTGCCTTTTTTTGCTTCGGTTACTGAAGAGGGATTCCGAAAGCTGATTAAAATCTGTGCAGGAGTTTGTGCTTACCCAGCATTGATTAGGAAAATGTAAGCACTGGAACGAAGTATGTTGAAAAGAGAAGCCAAAGTGTACAATGTCAAGACAACTCGACGTTTCGAGCTGACTCTAGATCATTATCATGGGAATAAAAAACACAATACACTTAAAATTGCATAACAGATAGTCGAATGCAGGTCAAACTGCTTAAGTCAATACAACAATTCGAACAATTTTTAAAAGGGAGAATTAAAAAATTACAGACAGTCACTTAACGCAAAGCCAAAAATCGCACAAGTTCCACTACTCAAACTTGGAAATTTTCGACTGTCTCTACGGATAGTCTTCCTCAAGCAAAAGTCATGAGACTTGCACAACAATTACCAACGAACTTTCGAAAATTTTCAAATTTGAGTAGTGGAACTTGGATGATTTTTGGTTTTTGCGTAAGTGACTTGTCCGTAACATGAACGTCAACCAAAGTAAATTTGCTGAATTGACGGTATTTTTAATTAAAATTTTTTTTTAATTTTCAAAATTGAAAGAAGTGGCAGAGGAGAGTGGCCTCTTTGTGCTGTGCTGGAGTCAGCCCGAAATGTCGGGTTGCGACGGTTGGCATTGTGCACTTTGGCCTTCTGTTTTCAACATACCTAAAGTTTGCGCGGCCTATCTTGAGTTCGCTGCAGAACAAACACAGATAATCGATTGTACGTTTTTGGTAGAAGAGTGCCTTGTTGATATCCAAAATGGTTACAAAAACAATGGCGGCCGTCGATTAAAGTCGCTCCCTCCAGGAAGACGCAGCCGCTCATAAAATACTTCCAGGACTCAAGATACGCCGCGCACACAATAGCATTGACACTGATGCATGTTGTCGAGTATTTTCTGTTCATTGTTGCTGTCGATAGTAGAATTTGTGCATTCTGTGGAGTTAAACAATAAGGGAGTGGTCGATCAAAAGGCAATAAATAACATTATCTTAGCAAACGTAGGTAAGTCAAAGGTAGTAAATGGCAGCCATGTAAAGTAGCATCACGAAAATCACAGTTCTGTGTTTGTTAACGGTTTCTAGCAACGGTTCACTTTTGGTCAGTAAAGGGCATTATTCCATGTCAACGGATTTGAGTCAATTATCTATGAACACCAAGTCAAGTCAAGGCCATTTCTACCTAAATTCCATGGAGAAGCAGCCGCACTTCAGATCTATTCCAATTCTAATTCATCAGTCAAATTCAATTCCAACCAAGGCAACAATACTATACCATGCTTCAGTGCACTTCAATTCGTAGTAGTTTTTTTTATTTGTTATTTCAAAACATCAGTTACTGCTACTTGGCGTCTGCACACAATTCCTTTATTTGACACTTTAGGCGTTTGTAATTGAATGTTTGTTGTTTTGGCGAAGAATTGTTCGAAATACTAGGAAATTATTTCTTTGGAAATTGACATCTAGTAGCAAGTGTTTAACCTGCAGTAACAAATTTCGATTTAAAAAAAAAATTACTGTACATAAAATGTGCTTTTATCGTTCTTTTTGTGTGTGGGAATGTTTGAAAAGTCCAGTTGTTCTGTATACGGTATTAAACTGAAAATCGCTTGAATTTCCAGATTTATTTAGCGATCGTGTCTGGCTCGTACTTTTCCGCTTCTTACCCCGTTCGTGTCATGGTATAATGGCTGTGAGTGGGTCGATAGGCCTTGAGTCTGACGTCTCGGGCTGCTGACCAGTCAATGGCAAGGCCGACCCCACCCACCAGGCGTTCCAAACCCGGCGACCAAACAAACACCCGGCAGCCAGGGAAACCACCCCGGGAAACGTGCACACGCACCTTGTGCTCTGTACCTACGTATGGATGTATGCGGCAAAATCCACACCCTTTTCGCGCGTTTGATCGTCACGAAGCAAAAACGATTTTTCAAACTCGTGTATTTTTTTGGGTTTGGAAAAAAAATAATAAAAGATGGGTTCTGAATTATTAGTTTAACTTCCTCATTAATTTTTACTTATTGTG
Organism: Lithobius niger; assembly: GCA_023313725.1. NCBI lineage: Eukaryota > Metazoa > Arthropoda > Chilopoda > Lithobiomorpha > Lithobiidae > Lithobius > Lithobius niger. The sequence goes on from JAHWFP010030373.1 coordinate 11,987, forward strand.
GTTTGTGGAGTGGTACTTTCTCCTAAATTTCCTAATTTTGCGTATAGAGTAGGGCTTGTCTTCTGAATGGTCTTAATTTAATTTAGTTTAATTTAATTTAATTTAATTTAATTTACACATTTGTTCTGTCCTAGCACATTGTAGATACATATTTTGGTTAAACAAACAGTAAATAAACTCTTTAACAAGGACGCACTAACACTGTATCAGTAATTCAATATGCAATATGCCTGCCTACTCTATATTGCATTCACACATTGATTTTCTTTTTTTTTAATTTTATTTAAACAATTTTTGAACATGGGGACCAGAAAACGTTTCACTTTCGTCACTCTGGCCATATTTCTGGTTTTAAATTAGCTCGTTAGTATTTTTAAATTTCAATGCAACCCGCACAACAGCAATATGGGAGTATGTTTTAATCCATTACAGATCGTTAAACCCGTTTGCTTTTTTCGTTGAATGTTGTCTTTTCTGCGGTGTTGATCATTTACTGAGCATAATTTTTCGTTCAAACACGGATAATTTTTTACTAGGGTTAAATAGCTCCCATTGTTACGGGTGGAGTCACTACAGGGTTCGTCCACGGCCTTGAATTCCGTGAAAATCGAAAATTCAAGGCTTGAAAAACCTTAAAAATTAGAATTTTTGTTATCGGAGCCTTGAAATGACCTTGAATTTTGCGAGTGTATTTGTTTGGAATGCGGTTAATGCCATAACAGAAATATTAATTTAGTTATACAATTAAATAAATAAAATAGAAATAATTTGTGAGCCGCATATTCATTTCTTCTGTGAACGATGTTCCCCTCGGATTGGACTGGAGACAGAAAGAGAGAGGTGCCGTGCAGTGCAAGCAAGCAATTTTTGTCAGAAGGGGCTGCTGAGCAAGTAAGAGGTATTCCACTGACTGTTGGTTTTGGTTTGCTGTATTTCTTCTTCCTCTTTGTCCATTGGCGGTAAGGAGGACGGACGTTTAGTCCTGGAATATTCCTGGAAATTAACTGAAAATCGTGTTTCTAGTTGCCTTGAAAATACCCATTACCTTTTTTATAGCATTCACCTTCTCAAAAGGCTGTTCAATCTAGAGAAATTAAATCGAAGATGTCCTTCTGATTCGCTACCTACTGCACATCTTACTGCGCAGCCTCCATTATATAAAAGCCGAAGCGGAGTGGTAAGCTCACCTTTCCTTCTCTACTCCACCAACTCACCTTTCCTTCTCTTCGCTTCCAGCTACATGCCATCCGCTGCGTCCTGTCGCATCCTCGGTAACGCCGTCCTCATGCTCGTGCTAAAGGGACACCAAGGGATGGCTCCTTATCCCGCACTCCTCGTTCCGCATCCCCTCCGGTCCCACCGGTTGCGGATAACGTAGAAATTCTTGAACTCACTGCGTACCAGGATTCTTTGGAACAGCCTCGTCCGCTGCCCAATCCTCTCCTTTCCGAGCCGTCCGCTCCGTTACTTTGCGACACTGCAGCCACGTCCCCGATTCCCTGCAGTCAGCCTCCGCCAGCATGGGACCTGCGAACTTTCTCGTACTAAAGAACGCTATGATTGCCTCCAGCTTCAGCTTAAGGCCCGGACGGTTGCTGCCAAATTGGCCTCCTCCGTAGGTCCGCACCTCACTCCGCTGGACCTGTCCTCACACTCGTCCCGTCCTTCAGTTATTGAACGATCCGCAACTCAGCGGACCAGTGAACCTCTTACTCCGTTCCAAGTGCATACCCGTATGGACTCTTCGCTCCAAACCTTTAAACGCAAAGCGCCAGTCTCTGATTATACTTCGGCCTGGCTTGCCTCCATCCCTAAGCGTCACAAACCTTTCTTTGAGGATGCTGGTCCTTCTACTGCCCCGGACGATCTACGTCCCAACCCATCTGTTCAATTGCCTCCTACGGACAAGGACTTAGACTCTTATTATTCTCCGGATCCATCCCTTCCGGATCAACCTAACCCACCGTTTCAGGGAGACCCTGATCCTTCGGAGATCCCACTACCAGAATTTCTGAAGACAGTCGAGAGAATTGTTCCGGACTGTTTTTTTTATACAAGCCATATTCTGCTTCCGATCCAGTATCCAAAAACAGAGGCCTTGCCACTGGTTTCAGCTTCGGCTTGCGTGATCAGCTTCCACACCAACCACCGTTACTAGGACAATCAACTATGCTCCTCACCACACTACTTAGGACTGGCGGTGTCCTCCTAGGTAACGGAGCACCTTTCGAATTAGACAAGGATCCACCTCCTCCTCGTGTGGGTCGCGAAAGCTACTTCTTTCATCCCATTGGTGAGGGGACAGCCAATCCTAGAAACTTCGACACATGTGGATGCAAAGCTAGATTTTGGATCCGCCCTCTATCTTCCTAGGAGAGCAGCAGTTCCCGTCTATGTCCTCCGTTGACAACGACCGCATCATCCGCCTGGGTCTTCGTGCAAACGGATGCATCCCTAACAGGTTGGGGAGCTCACATCAACAACCTTACCGTCTCCGGCACTTGACCGGAGAGGATGGCATTCCACATCAATCACTTAGGACTTTTGGCAGTCCTTCTTGGCCTTCGCCATTTACAGGACCAAGTAGCAAGAAGGACGGTGCAAGTCCACACAGACAACACGACAACCGTTGCCTACCTACGGAAGGGGGCGGAACTCGTTCCCTGTCTCTCCATCACGTCACCTCTCAAATCTTTCAACTATGCATTCAACTACGTGTCTGCCTTCTTCCTCTTCACATCCCAGGGTCCTTGACTGTGATCGCATATTCTCTCTCTCGTCGCAATCCGCCAACCAGAGAATGGACGTTACATTCAACCATCTCCTCCATCCTATTCCACCTCTGGAATCACCCGATGGTCGACCTCTTCGCCACGAGGTGCAATGCCTGACTTCCCCTATTTGTCAGTTCTTTCCCGGATCCCCACACCTGGGGAGTGGATGCATTAACACTGCATTGGGATCACCTCTATGCATACGCCAGTTCACAAGGAAGATTGCTCTTAATTGCACCGAACTGGCCGGTAGCAGCTTGGTTTCCACTGCTACTCAGCCTCCTCATTGACTCTCCTCGTCGCCTACCGAACCTTCCGGACCTCCTGTCCCAACGCAGAGGATCGATCCTCCACCCGAACCACCAAGCACTTTGACTTAACGGGGGGCTACTATGATCCAGCACCTCTGAGTGTCGGGCATTCTTGAGGACGAGGCCACTCGCATTGCATCATAAGCCGTCCGATCATCTACCAACAAGAATTACAACAGTCACTCGAAACGATGGCTTCATTGGTGTATAGAAGAAGTTGATCCAATCCATCCCCCTATGCACGACCTCCTCCGATTCCTTACTACTTTGTTGAAAAGTTGACTGCTTCACCATTCTAGTTTACCGCTCTGCCCTTAATGCTGTCTTCATAGCAGCTGGCAACACAAACCTCCTTACTGATTATAGAATCTCATCCTTAATCCATTCCTTCCATTTGGATCGTCCTCGCATATCAAGACAATTCCCGGACTGGGACGTATCCATCGTCGTTACAGCCCTCATGGCCCCACCCTATGAACTTAATGCACTCAGCTAAACTCAGCCATCTTACGGGGAAAGCAGTGTTCCTCGTAGCCCTTGCGGCCTGCCTCCGTTGCAGTGAATTACAAGCCCTCTCCGCCACAGAAAAAGACTGCTTCTTTTTAGCTGACTACGCTGGTGTAACTTTAACCCCACGAGCATCGTTTCGTTCTAAGACTCAAAAACCCGATGAAAAAATTCATCCCTTCATCATTCCATCCTTATCCACCATCCTGGGGGACGAAGAGGAACGATCCCTTTGCCCTGTCCGAGCGGCCCGATTCTACCTTCAAGCTTCCAAACCTATCCGCCGAGGACGCTCCCAACTTTTTCTCCCTTTTACTTATAAGGTCGGCACCACTTCCACCCGGATGATTGCCACCTGGCTGAAAAGTGTCATCGTCCAAGCTGACGAAGCATTTGACATAAACTGTGTCTCTGAAGGCATCAGAGTGACGGCTCACGAACTTCGTGCAATCGCCACATCCTGGGCTCACTACAGCAACATCCCTATCACAGAAATAATGGAAGCTGCCTCCTGGAGACACCCCATGGTCTTCACGTCCCATTATCTTCGGGATATGTCCCATCAGGCTGATGGACTTTACTGCATCGGGCCATTTGTTGCTGCCCGACGTATACTTTAACCCCTTTTACACACTTGCGTTTTCTGTGAAGGGAACCGGTCACTACCTGAGGGAACTTGAGTCAAATGGCGCCCGCCGCCTTGACAAAGTCTATGGGATTGCTGTAAAAAAGGTAATGGATATTTTCAACAGGCAATAGAAACCAAAATCAACCAGGTAACGTGCAATGTATGTTGAAACAAAATAAAACGAAAATTGCAGTAAGAATAAAATAAAAAATAAACCGTGACACTTCGTATATCACTACCATACTAAAGGGAAAATCCATACACCGATATGGAATTGGCACTTTTGCAGCACCAGTGTTTCTCCAGCCTTGGTTTAACTTGGGTGGATTGTTAATTATTCGTTGGTGGTCCTTGAATTTTCATTGACAAGTCCTGGAAAAATCCTGGAAAAGTCCTGAGAAATTATGTTTACAGGAGAGAACCAACGCTGGGCTTAGCTTTTTACTGAAAACTAAGAGCACAACGGTGCCAACGGTGACACCGGGCAAAATACTGAAATTTAAAAGTTAATTTTGATAGTGTTTTATGCAAAGAGCCTTGCAATTGGTGGGAAGTTAGTCTTGAAAAGTCCTGAAAGATTCTTGAAAATGATTTGGTCTGTTACGTGCGAACCCTGCTAATAGTAACACGCTCTACCCTGGCCGGCAACTATACTGAAAGGAACTTGCATTGCTACTTTGCCATTACCGACCAGGTCTGTTTGGCTGAGTTCCTTCACCGCTCAGTCACCACGACCTCTTTTTTTTAACATTATGGACTCGCCCGTTATGCGTTGTTGCTACTGATTTTGATATCTTTCTTCCTGTAGCTGCGAAGGTGAATTTCAGCGTATGGCAACGTTTATCTAGGGTTATCATTTGTTAACATACTTGCTATCTTTCCCGAGCACAGACAAACTAACAATTTTTTTTTTTTTTTGCAGTCACTATCTCTTGTTGATAGGGTTATTTTTGTTTCGTGTCCACGTGCGCATGCTGACTTGTGGTATCGTACATGGTTGAATTTTATTATTTACGTTTAGAACCCTTTGGCGTCTAATGTGTCCAATTGATGACAACGAAATGAACCAGTCCATAATTAGCTGCAAAAGTACGGACGGAACCAGTAAAATTGCTTCTGGGTGGAAAGGTTAACACGTAACCCTGTACCGCTTGACAATCGTTGTGATACCGAGGATGTATCATCATCATCATCGTACCGGCTAGATGCGGTTTTTCTTTCAAGGTGTGATTCCCATGATTGATATCGTATTAAAATCGTGAATTTCCGCCGAGACGTAGATATCATAAGTTCATTTTTTTTTTTTTTTTTTTTACATAACTACCTGAGCAATCGACATCGGTGATTTCCTTGAGAACTGGTTTTTCTGAAAAAAACAAACAAAAAACATTATTTTTTGTGTAGCATTAAGTAAATAAAGACACAAACCTCTTTTTCTTGCTTTCTGTACTTTATGTACACCGTTGAAATTCTATAGTAAAAAAAAAAGTCCTAACACTTTCAGTAACGGCGCCCACACAAATAAATAGCTACGAGAAGGGGGGGGGGCAGGGAACCCGAGCAAAGCGAGCAAGGACATCACAGTGGTTGTCTTCCTCGTCTCCAATATGGGGCGTTGATAAAAAAAAAATGACTAGAATTAATTCGTGACTCATGGATTAATGTGACTGCTGGCAGCCCTCCACATCCTGAAGATTTTTAGTAGTCAATTTCAGACTAAATTTTCTCGCGATTAAAATGGTAAATCCACGAAGTGACGAATAATGTTTAGCCTTAAGCATAAAAAAGATTCCTTTAAAATAATATATAAGTCGCTTAAGGGCACTGCGTATGGCCCCTAAAATATTTTTATTTAACTGTTGTTTTTATTATTTATTTTCGTAAGTACCTGAACCCTCGACATCTATGATTGGCCTGTTGAAAACTGGTTATCAAAAAGGAGACTTAAAACAAAATTATTTAACAAATTTCAGAGTTTTGTGACACGGACACCCAGTGGCAAGAAATGATAACAAAAACTGGTATTGTAAAATTCTTTCTAAAATTGTATAAAAAACTTGTAAACATCAGTTTTCAGTTGTTCTTTTTACATTTAAGTGTGTTTATTTTTGAAGGACACACGTGTCAATCGATTAATTCTCCTCTTCCCCTCCCTCCCCCGATTTAGAAAGACGTCTTGATTCATTCCCCCCCCCGTCCCCCTCCCACTATTCTTTCAACCGTTATATCCGTCTTTCTTCCGACTTGTGAACAGCCTTCTAAAAATAATGACACTCTATACCGCAAGACAGTGGACGACAGAAATCGGTTCTTAACGTCCGGGTCTTTAATGATCCAATAAAGCTGGCCCTAAGCTGCGGAGATCCTTTAGGGCAAGGCTATCTTGTACACTTGGATGCGTGGAACGTCCAATCAATATTCTGTGCCTGCCAACTGACTGGCGATCGAATTTGCTGACGTCAGCAAAGACCGAATCTGTTCGACCTATGGACGGACGGACGGAACGGACTTAGACGTGTACTTGTACGTCTTTGGCTTGCTGGTTTACCTCATGCACGGATTTGGAGAGACTCGCAGATGAGGACCAAGAGTTGAAACTTGGAACAACCTTGTAAAGAGTACGGATTTCCAAACTACGTTTCATACGTGGTTCTCGCCAATACTTGTGTCTAGGGTAGACTATACCTTATAAGGGTGTATTTGAGCGTAACCAATGACGTCATACTGTCTTGCAATATGCTTAACCCCTTCAGTGCCGCGATTCTTAAAACCGATACTACATGTACGCAGGACGGCAATGCGGTTCGATCTTGCGTCGTCTCGGTTTGGTGACCGTTGCCCTAACCGTTGCTCTTGGCTCGCTTGGCTCGTAAACCCTCTTTTTGTCCTGTTCTTGCACTGGGGTTAAAAAAACGCCCGAGAATCATTCGAAACCCCAAATATGAGCCAATAAAGTAAATGTTGTGATAGTTTGTGCTTCGTTGGAAAACTTTTGCCCGAAACGTACTCTCATCCGTCAGAAAATATCGATATGCTGGTTTTATCTTAGTATATACAGATAACTGCAGTGCAGAGGAAAATGGCCGATAAGATTGACGTGTCATCTGCCGAAATTAAAAAGGTTAAAGAACATAATCTTATCGTCCACATTTCTTATCGTCAGCCTTTCGTCTAACTTGGCCCGTTTTCGCCCCGTGAGGTTAACATGGCATCCAGCTGTCACCAAGCGAAATAAAAACCCCACAAACGTGCTAAAAAAGTTTACTCCGTTGGTCTCTTTTCAAACACAAGGAGCCCCTCAGAAAGGAAGGGCTGGGGGGGGGGGGAAGGTAAGTAAAATGGGCTAACTCTGCTTTATTTATATTATTATCGCAACGCCATCTTCCCTGCAGAACACATGCCGTACAGGGAAGCACCTATTGCATCCGCCGATCTTTCTCACATGATTGCGTATGACAACGAAAAAATTCAGGTATCCTCATGCGACTGAGGAATTGAACACAGTTCTTTGGATGGGTTACCAAGTTACGATGCATTCGACACTAACTCAACTCGACACTATCAATCACTGCTAGCTTGCTATATAAATTGGCCAGTTAGCAGCGATTGAGCTAGTGTTTAGGACGGAAAGCCAAATGGGCTCCAGAAGGGTTAAATAAATACGGATGCAAACCTATTAACATTGGCTTTTGACCTTTAGCGTATTAAAGTCGCAATCCAAAGACCTGGGTTCAATTTCCGGACTCATGATAAGTGAGTTTTTTTTTCGTTATTACTGCTACCTTGTCATCCTTAGCTGTTCAGTGTTGACTTCATTTTTTTTGTCTGTTTATTGAAAATCGTTGTTTGTTGATGACCAGGGGCATACTGGGAGGGCCGTTAGCCCCCGGAAATGCTCATCTCTCTTGGCGGATCGTTGAAATCAGCCGTCGTATTTAAAAAAACGTTTGAATAGGCCCCCCCCCCCGGAGCATACACTCCACGAGGAACCTCCCATTTTCCCGTTTGGCCAGTACGCCCCTGTCCGAACTTTAAGTAACGTCGACTTTAACCTTAGAAATTGTTGGTGTTTTGCTTATGACATAGTTAATGTCCATCTAGCTAGGCTGTTGCAAGTGTATTATTACGAGTTTTGTCGCTACCAACCAGACTGGCTCATTGAGGTGCAGCTTTTCCTGCAACAGGAAATAAAAGTGCGGTTTTGATAGTCTAGACGATGTAGAGGGAAAAAGAGACCAACCTTGTTCTTAAAGCGCCTTTTTACTCTTATTGCAGTAGAAACCAGAAATTACGTCGTAATTACCGGTAATTACAAGGCGCCGTGCAGCGCACCGTGACCCAATGCTTAGCTTAATAAGTCAGCCAGGACTCGGGAGGACATTTAGCAAAAAAACGCTTTAGCTTTCTTTCTGCCGTCGTGGAGGTTATAACGTTCGATGTTAGTTGGTTTTATTGATGGCTTTAAAACTTCACCGTGTGAATTGGGAATTTTAAGACGAGGGCGTATAGAATAAAGGGGTGCGGCGTGGGATTTGAGGGGGGTGTGGGTAGGCAGAAAAGCAATTTTCACCAAATGCGAACGTTTAACTCGAAACAGATCAGGTAAATAAACATAAATCTCTTTAAATTATACTGGAGTAAAGGAAACAATAGCATAACGGCGAAAATTACCCTAAAAATACCCAAGATTGGGCAAAGCTTAAAAGGCCATAAATTCTTCCGGTATGTCTTGCGACCCGTTGACAATAGCGCTTGCAACATTTACACAGGTTAGAGTTAATGTCGCAAAATCATCTCGCACGAAAGAAAAAACAAGAAAATGACTGTGAGGGCAACATTTACATACGTTTGAACTAATGTCGCAAAACCGAGTCATATACAGGGATGCATGTTCCTTTAAAGGTACATGCTCCATGTTGGCTTTCCTGTATGATTCAGTTTTGCGACATTAGTTCAAACGTATGTAAATGTTGCCAACAATTTCATTTTCTTGTTTTTTTCTTTCGCGCGAGATGATTTTGCGACATTAACTCTAACCTGTGTAAATGTTGCAAGCGCTATCCTCAACGGGTCGCAAGACATACCGGAAGAATTTATGTCCCTTTAAGCTTTGCCCAATCTTGGGTATCTTTAGGGTGATTTTCGTCGTTGTGCTATTGTTTCCTTTACTCCAGTATAATTTACAGAGATTAATGTTTATTTACCTGATCTGTTTCGAGTTAAACGTTCACATTTGGTGAAAATTACTTTTCTGTCTACCACCCCCCCCCCCTCTCCAATCCCACTCCGCACCCTAATATCGCTTCAAATCGTCTTTATTCTATACGGTGAAGTTTTTAAGCCATCAATAAAACCAACTAACATTAAACGTTAGAACCTTGTGTAAATGTTTCAAACTCTACTCTGAACGGGTCACACGACATACCGGAAGGATTTATGTCCCTTTAATTATGGACTAAGATTTTATTGGTATAACATTACTGGGTCTTGAACCAACGAACTCCGGTCGCAATTCAATTCACACGCTTCTACCGTCTGATTCATCTCTCCAAGGCCGTATGGAGAGACATGTGGATTATTTAGCGACAGTAAAGTCAGCTCGAGATGGAAATAAGACGGTGTGACGTTTGGTACCTTCACAGTCCTATCCACCCACAACCAAAACTGGTACAAGAGAAGCCACCAAGTTTCCCAAAAAGGTCGGCCGTTGAAGGTAGTGATATCATTCAACCAGGGAAAAGCCGCCAAGTTTAATCTTATTAGCCAAGTTAATCGCACCGAATAATACTTTGGATGTTAAGACGAAAACTTTGAAGATTGCTACCACGAGTAGCAGTGTTCTGGTTTTCAATTAACTTTCGAACTATTAGTCAGCGCGATTAAACTTGACTTAATAGAATCAACCTTGGCGGCATTTCCCAGGTTAAATGATATCACAACTTTCAAATGCCGACCCTTTGTGGACATTTTCTGGCTTCTGTTATACCAGTTTTGGTTTGGGTGGATAGGAAATACCAAATGAATTATTCTGATTTACGTCCTTTTCGACTGTACGGTTATATTTCGTGATGGCGAGGGAGAATTTTTTCTACGAAATTTCTAGACGAAGAAATCGCCAATATTTTTTTTATGTACATTTTTTGATGTCAAAACTTCGACGTGTTTTATCGTTAGTGGGCATGGACTTCAAGCTTATCTATTTACCATGGTTGCTCAACTATACCCATCCGCGATTTTTCGCAAGACTTTGTTTCGAATACCGCTAAAATAATGCTGTATAAATAACAAGGTGTTTGCTTGCGTAAAGTTTTGCTTAAAAATCTGTTTTGTGTGATTTACCATTTTACCCCCATTGTTGCGTAATACCGGGCCCTTATTGGAGACCTGGCTATTAAAGCATTTACGATGCACACGAAAAAAATAAAGAAAAAAACTGGTTCTGGATAGGCTGAAAACTCCGATGTGTTTTTTTAGCGCATTGTTAAGCGACTCAGGGCGCATGCTTCTCGTTTCAGTAAATTTTAACTAAGTTCGTCATTTTACTGTGAAAGTTCTTAAAAAAATTTCGGTCACAATTCCGAGAATTATGTAGAGAAATTACCAAGATATTTTGACAAATGTGAAGTTTTGAGGAAGATGGCAGTTTGACATTGAAAATAAGCAAGACATTGATAGTGTTTTCGTTGTGAAAAATGAGGGGTAATTTTTCTACATAATTCTCGAAATTGTAACTCAAATTTTAACTAGTTATCGACAAGCCCTGGGTTGGCAAAACAGGGTCTGGACGTGGCGAAATGTGAAGTCGTTTATTTTTAATATAGTTACCTCTCTGCTGAAGGCATTGCCAATGTTCCAAGTACGTTTGTTGATGTCGAAATATTAACACAGTTTGCAATGTTTTATTTGCAAAGTTTTATCGCGCTCATTACATGACCGCATCATTAAATAGGTGAAAACAATTTCAACCTAAAGCATTTAATTGCATGCAGAAATTCAGTTCGGAGTGAAACAAACTGGTGTATAGTAGTTGGTGGATTCTGGTTTCAAATTGCTCGTTTTAAAGGCCGTTAAATAAACCTGTTGATTCGTTTAGATTTTTTTTTTCATATTTTTTATTCGGTTTGGATGTGGAACGACGGGTTAAAATAAAATCCCTTATCGGACATTACCACTGGCGCGTGCAGAGGTGGTCATAAACCTTTGCCAGATTGCATTGGTTACGGTTGCCTTTTTAAAATATTTATTTTAATTTTTCCGGCTTGTTTGGGTACGAGCCAGCAAAGAAGAAGGGCCTGCACTCAGAAGCTATAAAAGAGTCGTCGACTGCCTGCCGGCCGCCTTCTATGATGAATGGTGTGGAGCGGTTGGTTAGACGCCACAACTTGCCAAAACTCCACACATATTTTAAATATGGCCCGTACTAATAGCCGAAATAATAAACGCCGGTCGCCTTTCCAAATTCAAATAGTCTCAGCTGGTATCCAATGTCCACCTTGTATGTGTAGGTGTCGTATTTTTTAGAATGTTCCGCGGTTGGTGTGCTAAGCGAAGTGCACTTTTATGGAGTCTGTAAAAAAGGACATTGGCCCCAGGCCTTGAGATAAAGTCTACCTGTAGCATGATTAAGATACGCTAGTGTGTCTTCTGCCAAGATTCAAAATAACAACATCAAACGTCCGTTCTGCTAGAGTGTATGGTTAAACTAGACTGCAACAATGCCTATGTACTTAATAAAATTAACTGAATGTTTATTAATAAATACAGATGCAAACCTATTTACGTTGCCTTTTGGACTTAAATCTCTGACTGCTCGGGCGGGAATTGAACCCACGACCTTTGAGACCAAAGGCCGGAGTCCTACCACTCGGCCATACTGACACGGCCCAGGCTGTGTCACTATGGTTGAGTGGTAGGAATCACAGGTTGTGGGTTCAATTTTCGCCCAGGCAGTCTTGACATTTAAGTTCAAAAGGTAACGTAAATACGTTTGCATCTGTATTAATCATTCACTTTTCGAACCCATTTGGCTTTCCATTCTGTTTATAAATATTTATTCTCAAATCAATAAACAAATGATGTTTAAAAAAATAAAACGTCGACTCGGTTCTACCCCTGGTGATAACAGGGCTCGAATGTACCCTTGGAAAAAAATACTGGAAAGTAAAATTAAAATCTAGGCCTGGAAAAGTGCCTTGTATTAATATCGATCCCTGCATTATTCGTGGATTTTTTTTCTACTTTTTCCTAGTAACTCCTCTCTTTCAAACAAAACGAGACTTAGCTCCTATAAAAATCGAAAAGTTGTGTTTCTCGGAGCTTGCAGTATGAATCAGTTTCTTGTACACAAATTGTGGCGACAAAAATGTAATTAGAAAATCTGTTCCTTAATTATCATCGGTTCATGAATCACTTCGATGCCAAGGTAGTGTTTTTGAGCGTGCGTGTGTCTGTCTGTGTGAGCCCTTGAAAGTTATATTGATTATAACTATGAAATAACCGTTGGTTTGAACAAAAGTCTGGAAATTCCGGATAAGTCCTAAACTTAAAGTGAAAGTTTCTGTACCAACCTTGTGATAAAGTTGTGCGAACTTTTCAGGTATTGTACAGTGAGTGGAACACCTATCGGTCTATGGACGGCCTAACGATCCAGAGGCAAGGTGGCCTGATGGTTACCACGACCAATGCCCGAGGTCCCGGGTTCGAGTCCGGTCTCAGCCACCCCTGGCATTTTTGGGAAGAAAATTGCCCTGTGATGTCTCTTCTCATGTCGATTGTGGCATGTAAAAGATTTTAGGAATTTCCGATGGGATTTACCTAAGAAAATTGTCCCTCTTTTCCTTCTGGCGGTATGGCCAACGCTGGGTCCATGCAGTATCATAAGTTGCAACCATAAAGGCTGCAGTGCCATTCTGGTTACTCGTTCACTTTTTTTTTTAGCCATTTCATTTAAGCTTTGTCGCTTGTTGTTTTGCTCCCATCCCAGCTCGCACCTTAGCTGCAAACCCCTCCCTGTTTTTACCATCTGCCCGGTGACGCAATGGAGTCTTGGCGTCTTTGACCCGCACTTCCCCCGTCTCTCTTCAGTGGCTGCTTTACGCCATCAGTAGTGTTACGGTTGTAACCTTGCCGTTATTCTGAAAGATCGTAAAAGACGACGAATGAAGCGGCAGTTGGCTGGCTACCTTTCGCTTCTGGTCTTGTCCCTCACTCTTCGCCTTTCTTTGTTACGTCCAACGTCTTTTGTTCTGTCTTCCCGCTTGTCCAGTCCAGTACGTAGTAGCTGTACTATCACAAGAGTGTAGTAAGTAGCCATTGGCTCGTTTGGTTGCTTTCTTGGGGCCAGTGGGACTGAAAGAAGAGGGTGAAAGGGGCAAGGTGACCGGAGGTCATTTCTGGGCTCTCTCGGGACGACCGTCCAACCGTTGGGGGAACGAACTTGCCTGTCGACTTGGACCTTTTCCTCAAGACGAGTCCTTTCATTGCGAAAGAAGGGCCTATATGGTGGTTGAGGTCCTGGCCCTTCCCGAGCTCAGCTGGTTTTCTGCTTCTTCTTCTTTTGCCATCCCCACCCCTTCCCTCCTGTTCTTATTCTCTCTTTTTCGCCAGGCCGGCCGCGCCTTTGTGCACGGCAAAGCCACTGTCCACCGTTCCGTTCCTCGTCTTTTCTCACTGTTGCGGGGTAGGAAGGGGGAGGAAGGTACAACTTTTTGTGAAAGAACTCTTAAGTCGTTTTTCTCCTTGCTCTTCTTTCACCGCAACGGGCGAGATTCCGGTTTGGCCGGCCATCTTGTCATCTCGTGGACTATCGTGTGGACAGGCGTGGACCTCTTTTTGGGCAGCTGAAAGGGCGCTGGTGTTTGGTTGCTTACTGTTGGCTTAATCGGATAGCGTTTTCCCACCCCTACTCAGTTTGCGTTGCTGAGGATTTTTTTTGAAGAGTCCCTTCTTGCTTGGGAAGCCGTTCAAAAAGGAAAAACGTGAGGGAAAAACCGTACATAATGATTACTTTTATGATTTGGTGGTACTAGCAGTATTGGGATGCAGCTTTAAGGCATAGTGCAAGCTATTACAAAGCGAAAAGAGAGGTTATAAGCGTTTTTGAAGGTAAAAGAAAGTATAAATATACACCTAAACGTAGACCTTGTTTTGTAAACGGTCTTCAGTAGCGTATTGTGCAACCCAAATGGACGGGTTGAAGATTATAGCGTTCCAACTGCGAGCACTGGGCTGGGGAACTGAGGTTTAATGGCGCGTCGACAACTAAGTCATTAGTGCCAACCTCATTCACAGTACAAAGGTGCTGGTTGCCACTGTGCCACACATTACAGAGATGTTACAGTGTGTGTGAGCACTGAGCAGACATATAATAACAAATTCAGTGTTTTCAATGTCGAGACTACTAAAGGAATATTGAATTCAAAAATTGTTACGGAATTCCGAACCCCTGAGCGAATCCTGCACAAGCGAATTTATGCGGAGATAGGTGTCGAAGTAAATGTCAAATGAAAAACAAAAATGGTTGTTACATCTTACGTAAGGTATAGGTTAGACGTCAGGACTTTCAGGGTAATTCTTTGTTGAATTCTTATTGGTCCTCATTTTCAAAGCATGAAACCCCTTCTAGCCATTGGCGCATTTAAAATGAGCACATTTTTATTGTAAAACAATGGCGTTTAAAAACGGTTTATCATGCCTGTCGTTGGGACTTTCCCCTCCACACCTCCTCCGCTTCTTCTTCTTCCTGGTAGCGTTCAATGGGCAAAAGGGGGAACCTGTAAAGAAACGGGACGACTTCTTTATGTTCCCGTTGAGAGAACCTTCCGTACTAAACCACAAAAACGTAAAAAAATACTGAAAAGAGTTAGGGGTTTATCTTGGCAGTGTTTTCTTCTTACAAAAGCAAAAGTATTCCATTGGTTCTCCTCCCCTTCCCCCACCCCTCCCCACACTTCCTACCTTTTTCATGAAAGCCAGTTACCCAATCCTCGCAAACCAGTATTCCAGTTTTGTTTTTGTGTTTCGATTTTTATTTTCGACGCAAATTTTTTCGAGGTCGCGACTTTTAGGGAAGGTATTTGAAATCCCTCTAGCGTTTCTAATTGGCAGGCATCGTTAATCACGTTCCTGGACGTTACCATGGTAGCCATTATGTAACTCAAGTTAACCCTCCCACCCTCTCTCGCCCTGCCTCCATGAGGTAACCAACGTTATACACCCTTCTTACAAAACCTACCTGTCTAAAAGCGACTCGTTTTTTTGCCAGCCTTTTCTTTTGCCACCTTGCCTGAAGCACTCTTTGCTGTTAGCCTTTCTCTCCCCTATAGCGCCACACCTCCTGTTTCACCTCTCTTGGCTTGATGGTGGTGGCATTTTCGCTCTTGTGATCGTGGCTCCCTCTACGAAAAGGTAGGGGGAGAATTGACAGAAGACTTATTATATTGGAGAGGGAGATCCAGTTTTTGGAGCGAGAGAATTTTTCGTCGCTCTTTTTCTTTCTCATGGCCTTCGTTCGTAGTGGTTCTTCTACTGTTGTAAGAAGAGAGTGAAGTGAAGGCCGGGAAGAAAGTTAAGTCTTTTACCCCTACCCACCCACCCCCTTCACCCTTTTTCCATCTGTGTAGGGGGAGGGGAAGGGGTTTGAAAGGGGTGGGCATAGAAGAGGGGGAATGGTTTAAAGGGCCGGGTTTGAGCCAGGTAGGATGAGACTGGAATTGATGGTGGCATGGTTTCTTCCCTTTGGGTACTATAGAGGACCCCCTCTTCGCCGCCTTCATCTTCAGGGTGTTCTTCGAGAGCAGCTGAAGTAGGTAGCGAAAAGTGCAGCGAGGCGTGAGGGATTTAGAAATGTTTTATGTATTCTCGTGTAGTAATTGTGAAAGTTAAAAATTTTATGCTGAACTTTTTTCCAGTAGACGTACCCAATCTTTCTTCTGCATTTTTCCTGTGTAATGTCTAGAATTTCGCATTCGTGTCATTCTTGCAGTCATAAGTTATACTATTTAGAAGCGCTGCAGATTCCGTTTCGTTTTTTTTTTTTTTTCTTCGGATTACCTACTCCAGGAGAAAGTGTGAACTTGTGAAATCAAGTCTTTTGTTGCTTCGGTTTTAAAAGATGTTATTTTAAAAACTACGAACTAGAAATGTGTGGTGTTTTCATGCATTTAGTGAATTCTATCAGAAACTGCTTTATTCTTGTATCGAATAAAATGAATTTCGAAATACGGTTCTTTTGCATGTCAGATGTCAGGAAAGATAGGACAATGAGTAATTAGTTAAACCAAAAAGTTAATTTGCTTTTTTTTCCCCTAAAAGCCATTTTGTTCGAAGCCGTTTTTGAAAAATTGCAAAAAAAAATCTGCTCTGCTGTTATTTTATTAATTTTTATTTTTAAGTTGTTTGACATGTTTTAAACCCTTCACCTGAAAACGGTTCCGACCTTGGAACCGAAACGTCGTGATTTCGTTGTTTCACCAGCACTTGATGGCTACTCTGTATGTGTTTTTAAGAACATTTGGAAGTTTGGAATAGGGATCATTGATATCGGTATTAGATCAGCAACAAGAAGACATACCGATACCGATACTGAATTTTGGCGTAGAGCACCGTGGTAAATCACTTAATAAAAACCTCGATTTTTCAATACATGTAACTTTGGAACCAAACACGATCAAGACATGCACGTGAGACCTTAAAACAATTGGAGCACAGTTCCTGACGCTTTTATAATTACAGATCTGTAGTCCGAAATTGTGCATGGGGAACCAATACTTTCCTGACAGAACAGTAACGCGTTGGTCATTTGCACTAACTATCAAAGGGTTTGCCAGAGTTAGGAGAGGTAGGATTGCACGAACCACCGAGGAAGATGATTTCTAGTTTGGAGATCGCATGGAGAGGATGCTACGGTTCTACTTAACGGTTTATCAGGTCACTGGACTTGTGATTTTCCGATTATTGGATCTGGTTTAGCATTTTTTTAAGTAACTTAGCGTAATGAAATGAAAAAAATAGGCTTCTTTACACGCAAACTCAGGCCTCAGGAACGTGCACAGGCCCCCGAGAGGGTAGGGTCAACTTAGTTTTTTGAGGAATTTTATTGTGGTGATTTTTTTCCACCTCTTTTATACCCCTCATTGCCCTCTTTTGGGGATTTAAACCTTTTCCGCCCCTCTTTGCACCAATATCTGATCAGTTATTGTCCTTTTTTTTTGCCGTTTTGCACCACCGCTCCGGCAAATGTCGGCCATTTTTTTTTTCAGAAAAAGGGCACTTTTCCATGAGGGTAGGGGGCCTAACGCCATGGCGCCATCCACTAGTGTGTAAACGTACAACTGCCACAGTGGGTTTCGTCCAACTGTAAGGGCACACCCTCATTAATTAGCATGGTATAGTTAGTTATTCATACTAGTTTGTAAGGACGGTGAGTGCTTGGTAAACATGACCTTTTACCCGTATTGCAGAAGCTGCCTCTCGCAAGCTCTTCGTCAGGTGGCTTTGAGGTTTGTATACAATGGACATAATAACCGATAACAAATGGTGCTACGAGTTGCTGCTGTTTCTGTGAAATGGTAATTCGTGCGTCAACCATGATGAATGGTAATAATGTAAGTGGTCCCGAAAACTACAGGGTGGTCCACAAAAAACTGACGACACAAGATTTTCTAGTCCAACTTTTCTAGTTAGCACCCCTCAGAACCAGGATAGGACAGAAATCAAATCTAATGAAACGGAAAGATTTCTGTCCTCTCATGGTTCTGAAGGGTGCTAACTAGAAACGTTGGACTAGAAAATCTTGTGTCATAATTTTTTTGTGGACCACCCTGTAATAACACGGGGAGTTTCTTAACATGACTTCTTAAAGGTACAATCCTCCCAACGTCATTTTTCTCGATTCTCCACATCAAGTACGGCCCCAAAGTTCTTTTTACTTCCCGTTAGTCAATCCCTCGCTAAAAATCCTTTTTTAAATGTGGTGTCTAGGCGATTTTCTGTTAAATATTGAGAAGTAAATTTACGGCGTCCTGCCATTATATTATTCTTTGCACGCTAACAATAACCATGACGTTTCATCTGTTTGGGTGCATGTACTAATTTTTAATCGTTTGCTAATAAATACCATGAGATCAAAAATATAAAAGACTAATACGGTAAAAATTAAAATTATTTGTGCCAATAGATCGCCGGAGAAAAAATGATAAAATACTAGCCAAAAAAAATTATAAAGTGTGAAGTTAAAATACGAAAACCTTTCCGGTTTGTGACGACACAATTTTGGCGTTCTTGCTGTTTCGTCTGCTATTCCCAAGGCCAACTGAGATAGTAGCTGCGTTCCTCATGTGCGGGTGGCGATCTGCGCGTGACTGTTTTAGGGCAGGCGGAATGTGCCTTGTGCTGCAGCTTCATTTCTGTTTGATGATGTACGTATTTGTGTTGTAATGCTGCTGTGCCCTTTGCCGGCCGATTACAACAGCTGAAGACATGGCCGGCCATCATGGTTGTTGTTGTTTGGCGTTTCTTCCATCCATGCCCATGTTGTTGTCATAAAAGCTGGTCAAGAGCTGTAGGTCGTTTCCTGCTGCCCGGCCGTGGGATTGACTGTCACGTGACCAGTATTTACTTCCTCTAGGGAATTCCTGTCTAGCAAGCGAAATTGGACGCTTTCCATCCGTTCGGACGTTTGGTCATCAAGGGACTGGGTCATTGGGGTTGAGGGGGAAAGGAAGTGGGGGTCTTTTCCCCTCTCTTTCCTTCTTGTACGTACTTTGGGTGTCCTGTCCACTCCAGTAGTCCAGCTTGAAGGCCAATGACCTCCTGAGGGCTTCGGGGGAGGGGGGGGGCGGTGGGGAGGGGGGTGGGCACCATATGATGATCACCTGACGGGTTCGCAGACGGATGACCCCTCAGGTGAGTGGTTGGTTGGTTTAATACATGCGTGAGGAAAGCAAGGATAGTCTTGACCATCGTGAGATGGGATTAGTTATCACGAAAACCTTTTACCGGAGAAACCTGAACACTAAGCTATCGTATCCAAATAGAGATGTACAGAATATTCGGTAATTATTCGGTATTCGGCCGAATACTGATTTTGGCATATATTTATGCAATTGTGTTAATGTAAGAACGTTTAGCTAAGCATTTAGTTTTTGGTTTGTGAGGAATTGTCTTCTGACATTCATAAAAGTTGGAAAAATGATCAAATATGTTTGATTTACAGATATTCGACAGCCCATTCGGTTAAATATTCGGCCGAAAAATTCGGTATTCGGCCTATTCGGCCATTATTCGGCATAGGACCGAATAATTCGGTATTCGACCGAATATGGAATTTGTTGCCGAATATTCGGTATTCGGCAGTTTGACTATTCGGTTGTATATTCGGTATTCGGTCGTGTATTCGGCAAATTTTGTATTCGATGCATCCCTGTATTTAAAGAAACTGAGCACATAATACTTTACGTCTTTTAAGTCTGCGGGGGCGTAGGCGGCGTTACCAGTTTCAAGTTATGCTTCATTATACATTGTTTTTCCAGGCAGGCCCACACAATAAAAAAATCACCTAAATCCTTCCGGTATGTCTTGCGACCCGTTGAGAATAGCGTTTGCAACATTTACACAGGTTAGAGTTAATGTCGTAAAATCGTCTCGCACGAAACGAAAAAAAAACAAGAAAATGACTGTATTGGCAACATTTACGTTGAACTAATGTCGTAAAACTGAGTCATACAGGAATACCAACATGGATGCATGTATGTACCTTTAAATGCATTACACATGTTGACCGTCACCAGTACTACCAAAACTTCAACTTTAACAAAGCTAGAGCATGCCTAAAGGGTCAAACTTGCGGGGGGTAAGGTTCGACTGCAAAATGACCGTAGGCTATCCGACAGGGGATTTTATGGAAAAAACATCATTTACACCGACATACAGTGTATGACAATCAGGAATGTTTAGGGCAGCAGAGACGGTGAGGGAAGTTCCAGAGGTCGAAGGTAGTAGTTACGACTAAGGTACTGTGGCTGCTGGGGTAAACGACCCGGCCACCAGTGAAATCAGGCTAGTGAAAAACAAGGGTAGGGTTCGCCAGCACAGCAGCAGCTGAGAATCCAACGTCTATTCTCCCCTGTAGACATAGTGAAAATAGGGGGGCGCTCATTTAATAAACCGCTGAGGTTAGTAGGGTAGAGGGCGAAATACGAAATTGGGGGAAAGCTTCCAGGAAATCCGAACCCCTTTGTGAATCTGCCATTTGGGGGCGTACTGATGACACGTCCCTAAGCAACTGCTCCTTTTCTGACCTCTGGAAATGTCGAAATGCTGAAATTTTAATTATTCGGGAATTTATCGACGTTTTTTAAGCCCTTCCATGCCAAAGTCTTGGAGGAAAAGGTAAAATCAACGTGTTGAGGGCTGAAAAACCTAAGTCCAGCATCCAACCTAAGTCCAGCATCCAAGGGCGAGATACGTGGGGGGTTCCCGAGTGTAGCGAGCAAGCAAGGCGGTACATTCTTGGCCTTCAGCCAACAGCAGTCGAGATCGAAGTGTGTTTCCTAACTACATAGCTACACCTCGGCTTTAACCCCACCACCCCTTCTACTCCCTAACGGTTGATTTCGGCTTGAAATCGCCTGAAGTGGAATGGGTTAATGATCTGTGTCGTGATTTTTTCGTGGAACATTAAAACTATTAATGTTCCTTGTCATGGGCCTTGTCAGTATGGCCTTGTTTCAAAGGTCGTGGGTTCAATTCCCCGCTCAGGCAGTCTGATATTTAAGTCCAAAAGGCAATGTCAATAGTTCTGCAGCAGTATTTATTTTAACACTTATCTGGCCCATTTGGATTTCCGTCCTGTTGAATTAATGTTCGTCCAAATCTCAACTTTCAAACTTTCAAATCAGCTTTGAAATAAATAAATATTCAACTCAGATTTGCGGATGACGGATCTGCTCGCATATGCACGTGTTAAATGCTGCCTATGGGCGTTTCCTTTTCGCCGTGTCAGTATGGCTCAGCAGTAGGACTACGGCCTTTGGTTCCAAAGGTCGTGGGTTCGATTCCCCGCTCAGGCAGCCTGACATATAAGTCCAAAAGGCAACGTAAATAGGTTTGCATGTGTGTTTGCATAGGTTTGCATGTGTGTTTTGGACATATAAGTCCAAAAGGCAATGTAAATAGGTTTGCATGTGTGTTTATTTGTCTCCTGTTGAGCCGTTGGCTTTTCTTCCTGTTTTGTAATATTGTTATCGATTGATAATTGCTTTTCAAATTCCATGATAACTTTCTCTCTTACTAGACAGCTTTCTGTTTCTGAAATTACTTGGAACGGTTCAAAATGAAACTGGTTCATTATTAATTAACAAATTAATTAAAAACAAAAACCCCAAAAACTGTCACTCGACGATGAATAAATTACCGTTCGTTAGCGTTGCCAAGGATACTTGAATAGAAGTTTGAAATTACCCCTTTGAGACTCCTTCAGTTTGCATTCTCGTTTGTATAATATTTATGACAACCCAAGTACAGTGTTATGAATCTAAGTACGAAACGGAGTTACGTAAACCCGGAGTTTTTTCCTGCGTTAGCAACGCTGGTTTCGAGTGTAGCGCGGCGAAGCCATCATGTAGGGGGCCGTCGCGTGGTTATTGTGCCTCTTGAAACGTAGACAAATTCTGATTTTCGACGGTGTCAGTATACGATTCATAATACAACAGTGACAATAGCGTCATGTTATTATATTTAACTCTATGCTGGAGCCAATAATTAGACTAGCTGCAAGGGGCACTGGAGGGGAAAAAGAAGGGCGTGTTACTGAAGCCAATGCTGTTAAGCGGATTTCTTAGGCCTAAAACGCGCGATTTTTTTTCGATTTGTTGGCAATTGCTGAAATTTTTAGCAAGTGGAACCTTTTCTTTTCCGATTACAACCTTGCAGCATAAGGAATTGGTATAAACAACGTTTTTTTAGGCCTAAGAAACCCGGTCTCAAAGCACTGCCTTGACTAGAAGTGCCGTTGTTTTTCCCATCCATTTTAATCGAGTGCCCCTTGTAGCTATCTCTCCAGGTGCAAACCTCGTAGCCAATATGGCGTTATTGTCGCTGCAGAAGTACGATTTCATCGAACCGAAATTTCCTCTTTCAATCACAACTTTAAAACGATTCGGGCGTCAATATGGAAGTTGTCAGCAAAGAAGTTAGAATCTAAATTCATGTTGCTACACGCCAAGTTTTTATCACACTCGAAATCTTCAGGCAGCTATTAATACAGAGATTCATATTTAGTCATAACTCGACTTGCACGAGTGCCCCCTTCTCCAGATGATGTTTTATTAATGGCGCGTGATATACTTTGGTGAGGTTGAAGGTGACACAATTTCCACTTCCTCGCAATTACGCACGTGCTACCTCTTTGTCCGACGATCGTAAATAATACAGAAAAGTAGCTGCTGCTCCTGAACGACTTTGTTGCGTACCTCAGTCACGTCGGCTGTCCAGCCTGCTTTTACAAAACATGATTCAACGTTTCGTCAAAGGGCTTAGACATTAGTCTTGCACGACAGCGGGCGTTGCGGTGCAAGATAAGGTTTCTATAAAGTTGACAGTTGTTAGGTCCACTCCCTGTTCACGTGACATTTAAGCTCAAGCTTCTCTTTTTTTTTTCCCCATCTAGTTTCGTCTTTATCATAATAAGTGATCCGGTCTTTCGCCATCACGGAAATAGATAAAGAAATTGAGAAAACGATTGAAGTGAGATGCCTCCTGGAAAATTGTCATTCGTACTTTTTCAGTTATCTTTTTGACGTAATGACCTCAGTGACAAAATTTCAATTGCTGGAAATGTTACGTGCGTGGGTATCTGCAGTATATTGGCTTACCGAACCTACAAGCAGCGTTGTAGCTTGCGTCAAACATTAAACAGGATGGAAACCCCATGGCTCTAGAAGGGTTAAATAAATACGGATGCAAACCTATTTACGTTGCCTTTTGGATGCAAATGTCAGACTGCCTGAGCGGGGAACTGAACCCACGACCTTTGAACCCAAAGGCGTAATGTTCTATCGCTAAGCCATCTGTAGCCTGTATGTCAGTGCCAAAAAGAACTGGACCCAAATTGGATGCAAATGTCAGACTGCCTGAGCGGGGAACTGAACCCACAACCTTTGAACCCAAGGCGTAATGTTCTATCGGTAAGCCATCTGTAGCCTTTATGTCAGTGCCAAAAAGAACTGGACCCAAATTCAACAATGGCAATCGACGCCTTCTCAAACTGTCCAATCCAGCGCAACTCACGACTGGTAAAAAAATTTAGCGTGCAGGCTGATACTTTATTGATAAAAAGGACATTCTTCTCACTACATTCGAGCATCCTGCGCGCAAAACGGCTTTTGCAACATTTGCATAGGTTACAGTGATGTGGCAAAACAGTTTCTGAAGAGGGAGAGAAATAGGAAAATGAACGCTTTTGCAACATTTGCACAGGTGTGAAGTAATGTTGCAAAACTGAGCCATACAGGAAAGCCAACCGGGAGGAATGTACCTTGAAGGTGTGGCCATTACTTCAGCGGTCATGTCAGTCTTAAAGGCATAGTTGGCTTTCCTGTATGACTCAGTTTTGCAACATCAGTTCAAACGTGGGTAAATGTTGCAAAGGCATTTATTTCCTGATAAATAGTCCCTTCGTGATAAACGGTTTTGCTGTATTCACTCTAACCTATATGCAAATGTTGCAAAAGCTATTTCGCGCACGTAAATAGTGAGAGGGCTATTCGTAGTGGCAGCAGCCCATAAATGAAAACCTCGTGTTCTTTCAGTAAATCCAAACACCTCTGTTGATTCCACACATTCATCAATCACGTCGAAAGTGTGACATCACTTCCGCTCAACAGACGCTTTTTAGAACCAACCAAGGTCGAGTGGAACGATATTGTATAGGAAGGTGGAATAAATAGACACAAATCGCTGTAAATAATTAAGGAAAATTGGAAATAAGCCACCAGCTAAAATTATACACTAGAAAGGTGGCTTACTGAACTACGTTATTTCTAGTGTATAATTTTCGCTGGTAGCTTATTTCCAGTTTTCCTTAATATAGGAAGGTGGGTCATTCCCGACTCATTCCCCAGCTCATTACGTCGTTTTACCGCCAATATGTTCGTGTGACGTCACTGACTCCGGTTTGGTTTGACTTGTGCGCAAGCTGTTGAGCTACATTGTGACGTAGCAGTGGAAGTAGCAAAATCTACAACCAATGGAAAAGCAGTATTCAGAAAGCTCGCAATAGACCCCCCCCCCCCCCTGTTTAGAACGCCAAGCCTTTACGAGAGTTCAAAACTGGACTGGCTTCAGCAAGTAGCAGGAACTACTGCGTGTGTATGGGGCTCCATTCTACTGAATGTTAAGACACCCACATTTAGGCGTTTAGTTGATCACTTAAAACCAAGCTGCTTTCATCCATAGAATATTCTCTACTGACGAGCACAAACAAGGTTGAAACCGTCTTGTCTAGAAACCTCTATGGGTGAGAGCAGCTTGATTAAGAGCCAGTTGTGTCTTCGGCAGTGATGAGATCCGCTGGAATGAATTGATTGTTTTGGAAGAGAGCTACTGAATGGGTGCCAATGATGACCTGGCACATTTACACATTAAGTGGTATAACTAATTAGTATTTAGTTTGATAAATTTAAAATTATCGATTTGAATCTTAGAAACCAGATTTGAAATCTGATATTATTTTTATTTATTTTTCCACCGTGCTCGACGACGCGTAAGGGCGTAAAGATGGCTTACTGTCCCAAGTTTTGTTTTCGCTGTTAGACTTGTTCCAAATCAACTTGGTGGCAGCCGTTTCGCTGTGATATGAGTATATTACTCTGAATGATGGAAAATTGGCGGGTTCTTCACGCCGCTGCTTGTTGGGTGTGATACAATTTAAGGGTGATTTGTTGCTGTTTACCAGGACGTTATGCATGGCAAAGGGAAAAGTAGATAATGATCCTTAAATTTCCGCCCTTGCTAGCTGATTTGCCGACTGTAATCCTGAGAGGAATTGTGCGAAATTCTTCACCCAGAGATACAAATCGGGGTTTTGGATTCGTGTGCCGAGTCTTTGGGGGGAGAAAACAGATTGTGGGCTTTGTTATCTGATCCGCTGCTGCACCTTTATCACGATGGATATTTATACGGGTTATATATCAACAGTGAGGAGGAGAGCAGCCGCACTATTGCAGGAAGGTGGAAGATTTTGGGTTTGATATGGTAGCCTACTGTAATGGTATCGCCCTTGTTTTCGTTTGAGGAAATGGGGATCAACTGCGATGGGTCTGCAGTTAGTTTGTAGGTAATAACGGAGGGGAAGTCATAGAGGTGTCATTTCTTTCGAAACAGAAAAAAAAAACCCAATGTTTTATGCCCAACTTGCTGTGAGTCATGAAGAAACGTGTTCCCTACAAGGTGGTGATGAACGTAAAAACAAAGTGGAGCAGCTCGCACGCGAGTGCAAGCGACGGTTCCGAGGAATTCCCTTTTCCCATCAACGTATGACGTCATCAACTTCAACATCTCATGTGCGCGCGTCTCTTGGATTAAAAGCGTCTTGAGGCTTAGGGGGCGTTTAGCAAAGACTCTCCTCTGCATGCTCGCATAGAATTTAATGGCGAAGGCAAAGGTGTCGTTGCCATGGTAACAACGCCACCAGGTTTAGCTAAATCCGACATCGTTTGAGTAAGCGCTTGCAGCCTTACAATCCGTGACAATAACGGAAATAATTCCTTCTAACGAAATAATTTTCCTAGCCGCTTCTGAACTCTCATTATTGACCGTTTTCGTTGTGGGCCGGCAGAGCTAAATTAACCACCTACATCTTGGAATTTGAGATGGCTTCTAGCTACGAGAATGCAAAGGCGAGTCGTTGCATAAATGCGCCCTTAGGGCACATTTACGGAACGCTCACAGCTAAGAAGCATCTGGTTTCCAACATGGCGGCGGTTTTAGCTCTGCCGGCTCGCCACGAAAACAGTCAATAATGTGAGTTTAGAAGTAAATGGTAAAATTGTTTTTTCAGGAGGAATTCTTTACCTTATTACCACGGATTATAAGAGTGTAAGTAATATTTACTCAGACGAGGTCGGATTTAACTATTTCAGATAGCGTTGTTACCATGGCAAGACGCCTTTGCCATCACGATGAAATTGTAGCAGCGAAAATGTAAAGGCCAGTCGATGCATAAACACGCCCCTATGGACTCCAGCCTGAAAGGGTTAGCCAGTCTCGATCATGGGAGGGAGGGAGGGGCGGGGGGGGGGGGGGGCAACGGGCGATTACGAGGTAATTAGTTCCATGCGAGTAAGAAGTCCCTTAGTTCCCTAGGCTTTTTGCCTCCTAGGAAGCTAAAAGACTCAGTCGCCGATCTTGGGGACAGAACCAACCCATGCTTAATCACTGCATCTACGTTAACAAAGTTGACACCAGCTTACGTGGTCGATTTAAGTGCCGAGAAATGGGCGATGATTTGTTCGCAACATTAAAAACGTTATCCAAGTGCACAATCAATAAAAAATGTTGTTTATATTTCGACACCCTGGTGGAGCCAAGTCATCCGTCAGAAGTAATTGCTTTTCTTGGGTCGCAGTGTTGGATACCAGATGCGCAAAAAATTAAGATTTCGTAATATATTATGTTTTAAGTGAAATTATTCTTTGTGGGCACTCCACATCGATCATGACTAAAGGTCCTTAAGTTGATCATGTCGTAGAAAAACACTGGATTTTAAAATGAAAATTCGTAAGGGACTGTGGTTTGAAGTGCAGCTAAGTAATTGTAGCCATTGATTCGTCAAATCAAGCGCAACTTCAATGTTAGTTGCTGTCTCATTTATCTCGGTTCGCTCCTTTACCCGGGCATGACGTAGCGTTAGCAGCCGGTTTTGTGAACTTTTTTTTTTTTTGGTTTTCCTTAATGCAGAGGCCAAGGTTGAAGTTTGTCAGGTCTTGGCACTAGTCCATCCTTCCTAAAGGAAATATTCTCGTCCATCCCGATTGGTTGCTGCATGGCAGAAATAAAAAGTGGTACATCAAAGTTGAGTGGGGGTGTGTCTTTGGTTTTTTTCCGGCCGATTCTGTAACACGTCTAGCTTTAAGGGATAATATGAACTGTATTATATAGCAACGGCGTCTATGCCTTAGTGAGTAAAAAAAAAAAAAAATTAAGTGAAGCACTACGCGCATACAGTACCTTATATTTCGAAGTTGTGAATTCGGGTTGGCTTCATTCTTCAATGAAACCCCTAGCACAACACCAGTACTCTTAAAGGTACATGCATCCCTGTTGGCTTTCCTGTACGACACGGCTTTGCGACATTAGTTCAGACGTATGTAAATGTTGCCAACAGAGTCATTTTCTTGTTATTTCTTTCGTGCGAGATGATTTTGCAACAATAACTCTAACCTGTGTAATTGCTGCAAACGCTATTTTCAACGGGTCGCGCAACATACCGGAAGGATTTATGTGCCTTTAAAGGCCGTTGAGACTAACGTTTGCAACATTTATACAGGTTAGAGTTAATGTCGCTAAATCATCTCACATGAAAGAAAAAACAAGACAATTGACTGTGTTGGCAACATTTACATACGTTTGAACTAATGCCGCAAAACTGAGTCATCCAGGAAAGCCAACATGGATCCATATACCTTTAACTGTCTGCCTTAGTGGCGCAAAACCACTGGTTCCTTATACAGGGGGGAAATCCGAAGTCTTGCTTCATTTAAAATGTTGTCAACATAGAGGACTGGCACTTGTGATTACAGAATTTGAGTTAATTTGAAGATGATGACAATTCGGCTCCTATTGGAGCAACCAGGATTTGTAACTGTAGTAATTCACAAAATAAAAATAATAAAAATTATCAGGAGAATGTAGGTTGTTAAGCTTGTTACTACGAATTAAACAGGACGGAAATCCAAACGGGCTTGAGAAGGGTTAAATAAACACGGATGTACAACGTATTTACGTTGCCTTTTGGGTTAAATGTCAGACTGCTTGAGTGGGGAATTGAACCCACGAACGTTGAACCGTAGGGGCGTTGCGTTCCTACGACACACTTGGTGCAGTCGACATGCCGATTTAAACCAAAATGGAGGCGGATATTTATTGATTTATCGGGGCCCTGGCAAACCAAAATGGCGTAGACGACCCAACAATGATGAAGCGCAGCTTCTAAACACCGTTAAACTAGACTCGCGATGGTGAACAATTGTATATCGTGACGGATTCGGGCCATAGTTTACTCTATAAACAGTAGGCCTACGTACATAAACAGTGCTTGGATTCTTCGGTGGGTTACGGCGTGTTTCCCAAGGTCGTTTGAGGATTTCCCGTGATGGCCATCAAAGTACTCAACCTTAAAAATGCCGAAAAAAATGCCGAAGTCCTACCGCTGAGCCAGCGGCAGGACTTCGGCATTTTTAAGGTTGAGTACTCTGGTGGACATCACCGGAAATCCTCAAACGACCTTGGGAAACACGCCGTAACCCACCGAAGAATCCAAGCACTGTTTATGTACGTAGGCCTACTGTTTATAGAGTAAACTATGGCCCGAATCCGTCACGATATACAATTGTTCATCATCGCGAGAAGTTTAACGGTATTTAGAAGCTGTGCTTCATCATTGTTGGGACGTCTACGCCATTTTGGTTTAAATCGGCATGTCGTCTGCACCAAGTGTGTCGGAGGAACGCGACGCCACCTATACAACCACTCGCATGGAGACGTACGGTCTCCTCAAAATTAATACGTCCTTTGCCTGAGAGAGAAAGTAAGAAAAAACCGAGTAATTTCACTGTCGTCACTCACTTCCTCACTCAGTCAATGTCAAGCTATTATTTCGACAGTGACATGGCTTATTTGGTAGAAGATGAAGATTAAGTGATGCAGGGAATGGTGAAAATAGAACTAGGCCGAACAACATGTAAAAAAAAAAAAAAGTGTTATTTTTCTTCTACATTTGTCTTAATGAAGGTTTCATGCAATATTCTGATTTTGTCGGGCCATCGGCAAGGTGCCAGGGGCTTGGTATTATATTGTAGGTATGTTAAAAGCAATGGGGCCCGCAAAACGACAAAAAGAGGGGGGGGGGGGCGCGAAAACAGAAAAAGGATAAAATACTACTCTACTGTCCATAAAAGTGTAACGAATACATGGCTATCTTTGAGGAAAGTTGAACAAACTAAAATAAATTACCTTAACTGAAGGCAAATACCAGGTGATGGCATTTTCCCTTCATCCAGCACTTTCTCTATGCCAACATGTGATTTGTTAGCATCACATATGTTAACATTTTACACTCGCAGGGAAAATGTTGGGAGAAAAATGCTGTGACACGCAACATCTTCCCCCAATATTTTTTTCTGCGCAAAAAGGGCAATCAGCCCGAGAGGAGAGGGGATTGGGCCCAAATCGCCCCAATGTAGGGGCGCCCTTGGTTAAAATTAAGGTAAGTTGAGGAAGAGAGGGGGAGGGGGCGGAAACGACTCTATAAGGGTATTAAAAGTAACGGGGTGGTGGTCTCGGGTGGATGGGTGAGAGAAGAGGCAGTATGGTGATGGTTTGTATTTGAAACATATTCTTTCACGATTCCGAACGAGTTTGTTTTATGTAGCATATGAATTTTAGAATTTTCATTTCTAAAGTTGTTCTCTCTACTTGTGAAACGAAACCCAAAGGAAGTCGATTGCTGTATTTTTTTGGGTTGGCGTCATGTTGGCAGCCAACTGACATTTGGGCAGGCTGTGGAGCTAACTGCAGGGGAGGTGGGAGGTGTGGCCTTAATGACGATGGGAAATGGCAGCACTTGGTCTCGTGTTGTGGGGATGGTGGGAGGGGAGGTGGCGGAATAAAGAAATTAAAGTCGACAGCTAGGTCATTAGTGCCAACCTAAGTCACAGTGCAGTGGCCCGGGTTGCCACTGCGCTGTACATTACAGATATGTTAACCAAACCCCAAATTTAGATCTTATCTGTACCTCCTGCACAAATTGAAAAACCCTCGTGTTGGGGTGAGCCACTATTTAATACCTATCCCCCTTAGAGCTATCGATGGAGCGATAGTTTTAATTACGTTCCTGCTTTGTTATGTATGAATTGAGCGGAAAGAAAATTTAAATTTGTGGATGGGTGGATTTTCATTTGATTTTCTTAATGTTTGATTTATGATTAGTCGATATCCCGTCTGTGGATATTAGGATGCAAAATTCCCTCAATCCCTTCTACCTCATATAATGTCATAGAATGAAAATTAAGAAGCAGTTGTCTGTTTCGCCTGCAAATCTTCCCAGAAGCAGAATTTTCTGCCACTGTCTGTGACACCAATTGTCAGAAAAAAATTGTCTGCAGCTATTCAGTTTTTATCATATGGTTACTCACATGATTATTGGTTTTTATTGAATAACTTTTCAGTGCTTTATCCTATTGATCTGGCTACTCCACCAATGGAAAGGTCTCGGCGAGACGATTAAAATGGTGTATTGGAATGTCAAAATCGGTCAAAAATTGACAAAACGGCAGAAATTTGGCCAAAATTTGGTCACGGCGGCCATTAACTGTCTGCGAAATATTGTTTTAAATCTGTTTTTTTTTTTAACTTATAAATTGTGGTTTCAGGTTTTTCAGAAACCCAAAAAAAATGTAACGAAAGTACCTACGTGGTAAAGGGTTTTGGTTCTGGGAAGTGTCTGGTTAGGTTCAGAACTGACCTGGTTCTTCTATAGAGCAGTGAAACGACGTAGTATTATTGTATATAACTCTATGCTGGAGCCTTAATGGATTAGCTGCAAGGTGCACTGCAGAGAGAAACAGAAGGGCGTCATACTGAAGCCGATGCTGTGAAGAGTGATTTCTTAGACCTAAAACGCGCGATTTTTGTTGTTGGAGAAAACAACGTTATTTTAAGCCTAAGAAATCCGCTCTTCCGTTGTTTTTCCCCCCATTTTTATGTAGTGCACCTTGTAGTTATGCCCTCCAAAACCCATACTGGTGCCAATATGGCGGCAAATGTCACTGCTCTATACATTGAATTAAAAAGCACTTGTACGATAAGTAAGGAATAAAAACCAATAAGTGCACGGCATAACAATTTCACTCGACGTTTCGAGTCGTCTCGGACTCGTTATCAAGAGTACATGATAACAACCATGTCATGTACTATAGATAACAAATGTGAGGTAACTCAAAACGTCGAGTAAAATTGTTATGTTGTGCATTTTATAGGCTTTAATTTTTTCTTTATTTACTTATTTAGTTCATCTATGCAATAAAGTTTGCTCTAGCTAACGTAAGGTTCAAAGATATTATAATTAGGGCTAAAAATTGTCAGTCGGTTCCCAAGAAAATGTGTCGGGCTGTGTGACAGTTTACAATGTTTGACTGACGAGGATACTTTTTTTTATTTGGCCTGTACTCTGTAACGTGTAATGATGAATGAGGTCTCGTAGCGTATTGTTGTCGTAACCTTAGGTGTAAAAAGTAAGGTGGATGTGTTGGAATTTTTTTTTCTACTCCCTCCCTTCAAAACTTTCATTTAACGATCCTATTTATAGGCTACTTTTTGTAAACTACAGTCATTAAATTTTTTTTTGGGGGGGGGTTTCTACTTCTGTTTACGGAAGAGTTTTACGGAATGGTTTTAAATGCCATTAAAAAAATGTAATGGTATTGCAGAATGTTGTCGGCCGAATTACCGCGACCATATTTGTTTCTTTTATTTTGTCAGAATTTTTCGATTGGACCCTGTCACCTGTTTCCACGGTGCAGACCCGTTTCGCCGAATCCCGTTTACGCTGATTCCCAATTCGCCGAATCAAAATATTCTTACAAAATTTGGCGTTGGAGAAGTTAAAGATGTATTCCTAATTTGGAAGGAATTTGTGATTAGTTGCCGTTTCTGATGTTGTATTTTTAGCCGCAGCGAGCGCGATAACGCGAACAAGGGACGTAATTTGAATAAACAAATTATTATTCGCCGAAAATAAAGACACTCTATTAAAATTCGGCGAAACGGAATTCGGTGAAAAGGGAATCGGCGAAACGGTCATACACCGTTTCCACTTTTGGTGGGTCGAGATCCACGACCAAACTCTTTTTTTTTCTAAAAGAATTTTTTTTGTATCTGTGTCTACATTCCCCTCTCCCATTTGTGTTCGTCGGCTTTTTTTTTTTATTGTGTATTGTTTATCGTCGTGTGTATACTTTTACGCACATACTTTTATGACGACATTATCGAGCTAAACCATCGCCTCAAACGACTGTTGGTTGCGTTTGCGCAGCCAATTTATCAGCGTGGGTGGCAGTCTACTTGTCTACTGGTTGACGACTGGCTTGTATTTCTCAGTCCGCTGAATTGCTGAGACTTCCTGCAGAAGAGGCGCTGTCCAATTAGTCGTCTCTCGCGCTGGACCCCGCTATAATTGACCGTCCCTTGGTTTGATGGAAGGGGTTGGGGGGGAGGTAAGAAACTTGGTAGTCGGTGTACAATCCAAGAGGAAGCCAGCATTTTTACGAGCTATAAAAGGTGAGTAATTATTGATGAGGACCGTCATGCTTTGTGGTCACGTGCTGGATGAAACGGTCCAGCTATCTTCCCCGAGTCATATTAAGAGCCATTCGTGTGCACGCGGAACTTGCGTCATTACCCCCTTTTTCTTCCCCTTCCCTGTTCTGTTACCCCCCCCCCCCCTACCCACACTGCGTCAGTTGTGCGTGAAGAGAGAGCCTTTCCTCTAACATGACACCGCGTTAGTTGGAAGTGATTTAAAGGACCTGAACGTTTTGAAGGGGTCATTCAGGGTGTTTGATGCGAAGTCATTGTTGAAGCATTTTTCCCATCAAGAGGTCACCCCCTGGCATTTTGGGGACGAGAAGGGCCCTGTGGTGTCTCGTACTCGTGTCGATTGTGGCATGTCAAAGATCCTGGATTTTCCGTTTGGATATTTACACCAAAATTGCCCCTCTCCTCGTGAAGGAAGGAGCAGATAACCTGTTGGGATCATGATCCCTAAATGCAAAAACAACAAATAAAAATAACCCTCAAGGTCATTGCATATCTAATTGTTGTAAAGCGTATTGTTGTATTTCCTAAATTTTCGACCAAAGGATACAATCATTTTCGAGCTGCTTGGGGTACTGGTTGATGAAAACCTGCCAGTCAGTCATGAGGTGACTGTCGTTGTTTTGGAAAATAATACGAACTAGCGGAGTCGCGTGCCTCTCTTGATCCTAACGAAGTAGCCTCCGATAACTACGAGGTAGCCTGTCTCCGTACGATGCCACAACACCCAGATGCGCCAACAACAAAAAGGAAAACACGTGTACATCTCTACGGCCAAGTTATTGTGTTCTGCAGGAACTTAGTTACAGTCATGTCTACAGAGCAGCGACATTTGCCGCCATATTGGCACCAGATTGGCACCAGTATGGGTTTTGGAGGGCATAACTACAAGGTGCACTACATAAAACTGGAGGGAAAAACAACGGAAGAGCGGATATCTTAGGCTTAAAATAACGTTGTTTTCTCCAACAACAAAAATCGCGCGTTTTAGGTCTAAGGAATCACTCTTAACAGCATCGGCTTCAGTATGACGCCCTTCTGTTTCTCTCTGCAGTGCCCCTTGCAGCTAACCCATTAAGGCTCCAGTATAGAATTATATACAATAATATACGTCGTGTCACTGCTCTATAGTTATTCTGGTTTTTATTTATCGGTGGAATTTACTCAGGCGAGAAATTAAGATAATTTGTTAGTTATGGGGGTGGGCCTCACATCCATAATAACCGAGATTGTGGGCTGGGTGTCTTGACATGGAAAAGGGTACAGTCGGTAATCAGTGTCGGTGGTGGGCGGACGCGTGGAAGAAGGCAGGTGTTGGAACTTGTGCAAGAGAGCTCTTCTTCTCGTGTGCATTCATTAGCTTCAGAGGTTTCAAGCAGAGGTTGACAGGTGTCGTGGGTTCACGCTCCACTTGACAGGACACATCCAAAGTCTTCTTCTGCCTTTTCTTTCTTTCCTCTCCCCCCCCCCCCCCTCCAATCCTTTCATTCGAGATTGATGGGTCTTTCGGGTGTTCGACCTTTCCCCATCGTGTGGTTTTCGTCATTTGCTGTCGTTTGACAGTATTGGTGCCGGGCCAAAGTCCGAATAATGAGTCGAAATGATTACCATGTGAAGAAAAGTCTCGACACCGAAGCGAGCAAAAGAATGGGACATGCCACACCAAAGAGAGAAAGAGGGGGGGGGGTAGATTGCGGTTCTCACCTAGCTAAGTGAATTCGTTATAATATAAAGAAGTTCGCTTTCCGTGTCGTTGGGCTGGGTTCTTCACTGTATGTTAATAAAAAGGCTCCTTCCTCTCCCCCCCTTCTTCCAAGTTCCATAATAGCCACACACAAAAAAAAAAACCCTAGCGCACTTAAATGAAAATGAACTGAATCAGAAGCTTATAAAGACTTCAGTTATAGGAACGGGTAGTGCTGAGCCACATTTATGCATTCACCAAATCACTGCCATGTGGCCTTTATCCATGTGGCCATTCGCCCACTGGTAAAGAGTAAAAAAACAGATGGCGCTGATTTGGAGAGTGTTGTTTGCTGGTTTAAATCCAAGTCACACCATTTGAACGAAACGTAATTGCTTAAAAGTGGCTTACTGTACTTCACTATTTCTTTTCGCTGTGGGCCTTGTAATGTTTACGTAGATTTGTGTCCGTTTCTCACATTTTTGGTAGTCTACGAAGGAAATCATTACCATACGAGTTAATCCTAGTTTAAAGAATCTATAGTTATCTATAAGTTTCATCCCGTTGCTTGACACCCGACGTCTAATGGCAAGAACTGGAACTAAAATGGAAATTTCATAATTTCTTTCTTGATATTGTATAAAACGCTTCATTCTTCGGTTTTTAAAGGTATATTCCTACCGGTTGGCTTTCCTGTACGGCACGATTTTGCAACATTATTTCACATACGTGTAAATGTTGCAAAATCGTTCATTTTTCCTATTTTTCCCTTCGTGAGAAACGGTGTTGCTACATTCACTATAAAAGTGTTCCAAAGGCTAATTTGCACAGGATGCGCGAATATAGTGAGAAGGTATGTCTTTTAATTGATATTAAAAGGAATTTTGTAAAAAGGCCAGTTATTGTAATTACTGTAAGTTACATGTGTCAACCTCATCGTAAAGGTTTACATCAATGGTGTTGCGTTAGGTATTATTCACAAGTGTGTTTTATTTTCGGGAAATACTCCGATGTGGCGATGTGCGAAGCGATTGGTTGGTTACGAATTCATTTCCTACTTGCCTTGCGTTGCGTGGGATGTGTTGTCATTTGATAACGCGAATTATTGTTTGCCTAAAGTGTCACTCAGTCTCCCTCTCCGTCTGTATGTATAGTTTAACCTTGGCTTATTAGTCACGTAGTTGTTGGCACGTGCGATCTGACTTAAAGCTGGGCTGCCAATTTAGAAGAAAGTAGGTTGCCATAAACTTCAACATTAGGCCATACAAAGTTAATTGTTGGTTTGCAGACGCATGCGGGTCTCTTAAATTATTGAGAGTCAAAGCTTTTTTCCCGAGTCTTGGTTCACCGGCTAAAAATCACATTTTTCGTCAAATGTTGACCGTTTTTTTACATTCCAGTGCATAATTTTAACCGGCTCGAAACGATCTTTTCAGTGGTGCCATTTTCAAACCTTCTGCTCAAACCCCTAACAAGTTATATGACAAAAACTTAAAAAAAAAAACTTTGAATACTAGATGACGTAAATAACATATTAGCAATATTATACTTTTTTAGACAGACTACAGACTCTCTCAGCTTGTAAAGTTTAGGACGAAAAACACGCACAATTTCAGAAAGGAGAATACATACCAGTATTCCTTGCGAATTTTCGACAGACTGGGAACGTCTGTCCTCATCAGGCACTACTACACTCTTGAAAACTGTTGTTTACATTCTCTTCATCTTTTGAACTCGGCGTTCCAATCTCTCAGCCTTGAGCTAGGTAGATGTCTAAAGAAATGTGGTCAGTTAAATAAAATAAAAAATAAAATAAAATGCCTGGTTCCCTGGTGCTCCAAACATTTTTTTTTTGGCATGGCCTAACCATTGTTTGGCTGTTTGAATATTTTAAATAAAACACAACAAGGAAGATCTATGAGCAATTTAATAAAGAGTGACCTTTTTCTCTAGTATTCTAGTAAAATAGATGCAAAAAAATACATCCATGCGATGAAAACTTGCGTCCACCTATCGAGACAACTCAATTTTTTGTACAATAAACAATGTGGATGAGCTGTTTTTTTTTATTAAAAGTTAATTCACCTTTGTAAAAATGGAAGGTTTCTTTCCTTTTTTGTTTGTCTTACAGACATTTCTTGACTGACGTAGCCTGTCTGACATTTAAGTCCAAAAATCAACGGAAATACGTTTGCGTCTGTGTTTTTTTTTTTTTTTAAATACAGTTGTAAACCTATTTCCGTTGCCTTTTGGATTTAATGGCAGGCTTAAATAACAAATTTAAATGTCATACTTAAAGGCTAAAGTCCAACGATAACGGAAATGGGGTTGTTTCTGTGTTTGTTACTAACTACAGACACAAACCTATTTCTGTTGATTTTGTACTTAACTATCAGACTTTTCTGAGCGTGGAATTGATTCCTCGTGCTTTTGTGAAATATACTGATGTGGCCTATTATTGTAACATGTACTGAGCCTATTTGGCAATTCGTCACAGTTTTCCTTCTTTGATGTGAACTAGGCCTAACCAGAGTTTTTCTTTCTTTGTTTTTTCTTTAGGTAAGGTTCACTTAGCATGATTTTCTTGGATTGGGTAAGGGATTGGACAAGGTAAGCAATTATGAAACTTTAGTTATTTCAAGTTTCATTGTAATTATTTATATTGTGGTTGTGCTTCCTCGTTGCTGCAGAGTAGATGCGGAGATATGAATATCTAGGAATGACGTGACTGTTATTTTTTCCAAAGATCCTTAAATTTTGCTTTCCTCGAGCTGTATGCTAATCTTTATTTCCCCCTTTTAAACTAGATAGAAGTTAAAAAAGCACTTGTAAATACAATCAACGTGTAAAGCCTAAAATAGTGCACAACATTATATAAATGTACTCGACGTTTCGAGTCAGCTCCGACACGTTTTCAAGAGCTAATAAAAAATATGTAAAATTTAAGACATTTTCAAAGTCATTGAAAAGGAGGAAACCACAAGTCCATTTCGACCAGGCAGAGCAGAACTAGTCTGGACATAGTCAAAGTCGGAACAAATAAAAAAAAAATTAAATAAAAAACCAGCAAAATGATGGGACCTCGAATGTGCAGTAGTCATTGTGTAAGATTACCAATAAATCCTTTTGCAGTTACGTATTGGAATAATAAAATTCTTTGAAAACAAAAAGAAACATTCTGCTCAATTTAAGTAATAAGCCGGGGGGGGGGGGGATAGGGGGGGCACGGGAAATTTTGGAGGGGTCTCCTTTTGGGGTACACCACAAAAAAAAAAAAAAAAAAAAGAGTATTAAAAAAAAAATAATCTTGTTGTGTTTATTTTTTTTTTAATTTTCTTTCTTTCCTGTTCTGCCATATTTATTTTCTTTACTCACTTGTTCGTTTGTAGCCTAGCTAATTTATTCTGCAAGTTAAGAACTAGGGTTTCAAAGTGCTGATTAGGAAACAGTAGACCGTGAACTTAGCCGAAATCTGTCAGTCGTTTTTTGTATGTTGCTTTTGTACCCACCTTTTTACAATGCTTTTTTTTTTTTTATTTATTCTTTCGACTCGGCTTCTTTCCCCCCGGCTTCTTTTCCCGCTTCTTTCCCATAACCCTTTGCAGTTTGGCATCGCAACTTCTGCATACATAAACCGTTTGTCATGTGGTGAGTCAGTTAGTGGAGAAGTTAGAGCAGATAGTAAAAAAAAAGTGCAGTTTCTGTCAAATTGATATATCGTGTAGAGTTCTTGGTTTTTAACTAAGAAGAGAAGGGGACTTCGCTAGTTTACGAGGAAAACGATGTTGGTATGTGAAGAAGAGATACTTAAAATATTTTTTTTTCTTGGTATGTCGTCAGACTGCACAAGGACAAATTCATTTTGGACGAAGGGGATTCCGAGTGGTAGTCCACGTAAGCAAAACAAACAAGAAAAAACATTCTTTTTTAAAATCTAATCTGATGTGCTGTGCTACGTTTACCATTTTGGTTAATGTCTGAACTGTGATGACACAGTGTTTAATAATTGGTTGCAGGTAGTGCAGCCGTTGAGTGACTTGAAGACTTATTAGGGTTCGAGCGCACATATTTTAATAATTCAACTTTGAGTTTGTGTCGCAACTCGTAATGCACGAGAGTTCTTAGACATTTAACCCTTTTAAGTACCATTTTTTACTAATCGCAACTTTTCGTTAACTTAGCCCAACTGAAATACATTGTAACGCCTCTTTATGCAATTCAAGGTGCTTGAACAGATGTTGAGGTGGTAATCAGTGTATACAGGGTTTAGACAAAACCTGGAAATCTTGGGGGGGGGGGGAATGAAAATAGGGTGAAAATCTCAGGGATATTGTAGGTAAACCAAATTTTTCTTTGAAAAAAAAAAGACAGGGGACTAAAAGAACAGGATTCAAGAAATACCTTCGTTATACGATCTCAAATTCCGGTGAATTTGCAGTTAATTCTGAGATGTTTGATGGGCTTTCGTACAACTCATGATAACATCATCAGGCACAACGTTAATTCTTGAAAGACACCTGGAAAATTCTAAGAGATGCACCGGAAAAAACCTAGAAATACCAGGAAATCAGGAATACAAAAAAATATAAGGAACCCTGATCTAACTACTTAGTTCATTGAGAGGTATTCCTCATGGTCCTATACACCGCATTACATAAATTTATGGTTTCTAGTTCCTTTGGGACCAGATCTTCTCTGCCCCCCCCCCCCAATAAAAGAAATGACCAGTTGGGCAAATAGTGAAAGACATAGAAACTAATACTGTACTCCTATCCTCTCCCAAATCAGGAAATTCCTTAGAATACTCTCCTGGTTCAGACGGTTCATTTCAGGTTTGCCTATATTGCGGCACCATTCTCCGACGTGATGCAGGGCAAAAATCACAAATTTTTCTGTAGAGATGAACCCCTAATTGTGCATTAAATTGTTAACATTAAAAAAAACCACAGAGTTGTCGAAAAACAACGAAATAGTGTTGGGTCTTTGGTAAATAAATTTTGTTTAACGTAACCGAATTTTTGTTGCAGCAGCTGTAGTTTTGAAGAATTTCAATAATACCCTTTCCTTCACCACAACTATTTAATTTTGTTCGGAATAGTCTGTTGCGTGAACCAAATGTTTGTTTACCACAACAATATATGGTAATTGTGATGGTGACGAATTTCAAAATTCCGATCATTTGGTTAAAGCGGTATCCGATCATTTGGTGCAATGGTGTGAACGGTGTATTTTACCTTTTTTTTTTAAATCTATTTACAGGAACTTAAATTTAATACATAAGATCTTTACTAAATAATCAATTACCATTAATCAACCTAAAACCTATGATTGTTTTGTACTGTTTCATCCCACCCTCTCAAGGTCTGGATTCGAAGAACTTGGGAGTGAGCAGTAGAAGTTACCATCAGATGAGAGCAGTTTGTTGCCAATTGTAGTTTCTTTTCGTGATATTTCTGTACAGTAAATAATAAAAAACTATTCTGGAATGTGTTACATGTATTTAGTGCTACAACAACCAATGTTTTCCTTTCTGTTTGCATATTAGAGCAAGACTGAAGAAAAAGCTATTAGTTTAGTTAGGTTTTTCCATGCTTTGTCTGTCCAGTCGAGGAATAATGTACGACGTCCACTGTTTCGAAGCTGGGGACATTTGGTCCAAGCAACCTAGAGCAGTTCTGCACCGAATTAAAAGCATGAATTGTGGCTCTAAGTAACAGTGTGGGTAGTAATAAGAGTGGGGGAGGAGAAAATAAGTGAAAAAGTCTTTTCTTTTTTTTGCCGTCTTGGCTCTAGTTCTAGAAATACGATCCAGTGATTGATATGATCAATTTTGTGAGTGATGGATGCAACGGAAAGATTTTTTTTTTATACAAGTTTTCTTTTTTTTATTTCAGTTAAGTCATTTTTGCTGCAATGTAATCTAATCTGTAGTAGGGAATGACCTTTGGGACTGAGTAAAATACGTTGCGATAAAAGTGGGAAAAAAACGTGGACTTAGTTAGTTTGGTTGAACCGAGGTTTTTTTTTTTTGAGGTTTTGTTTTTTGTTACTGAGGCTGGAACAAATTCAGTTCTCGTTAAGCAGGTGCCGAAAATCGATGAATAAATTAGCGACAATGGGATTTTAAGTGTTCGTGAGCGGCTTTGTCCTCATTGTCACTTTTGGTTAGGCTAATTTCGAGTAAAAGGTTGTTGTCGCAAACCGCTCCTCCTACCTTCCTCTTAATTCCACTTCAAAAAAATCGTGCATGGTTGATGGTCGTTAATTACTTGCATGATATTTATTTACACGGTTGCCTTAGTCAACAATCTCGTAACAATCATGTGTCGCTGTTAAATTGACATCTGTAAATGTAAACAATGCAAGGGGGTTCTGACTGTTCATAATATTGTACACTGGATTACCCCGAAGACCAAGAATTACAAAAGATTGCTTCAGAATGCTAAGAAGACCTCGGATTACCTCGGACCACGGACTAACTCTGGTTACCGTGGTTTACCACAATAAATCGGGTTACTGGATTATTGTGGAAAGCTTTGAACCCATACTTCAAGTTGCTCGATTAATGCATGGTAACTTCAGGTGTAGATTCCTCCATGGATTACTTTTGATTAGTGAGTTACTTCAAGGAGTAACGTCGGCACAGATTACCAAAGGTTAGTGCTGATTTGTCTGAATTTCCGTATCTTTGATTATCTCAGATAACTGAAGAAGACCTGAAAGTATGCCTAGGGCTAGTGAAGAATACTTCAGGATTACTAAGAGTACCAAAGAGTACCTCAGAATAGCCAAAGAATACCATGGTTTACTTGTGGATTACGGAGCACGTGTAAACCGAATTACTAGAGGTTATAACCCTTCATAGTAAAGAAGTCATAGGCTTCGACTTCTTTACTTTGAAGGGTTATAACCTCTGGTAATCCGGTTTACAATTTTTTTTTTTTTAAATTAATATCTTTGAGCCTTAAGTCAGCCGAAGCAACTTAATGCTTGTATGGCTGAACCGGCTCAATTTTGAACATTACCAGACTTTTAGAGAAGTAGAAATACCTGGTAAAGGGAGGTGCCAACCCGGGGATTCGATCCGGGACACCTCCGATCATTGTAGGGGCCGAAAGATTGTCCAGAATTGGCTAGAATAGTTCCCATAGCCGCTGAAGGAGCATGGTAGCCTCTCACGCTTCCCTGGCTGGCAGTCCTGGTGGAGACTTTGCCAAGTGCTTTGTAATCCACATGTAAACCCACATAGCCTGCGTTCGGTCTAGCATTGGCCGACTACAAATAAATAAGCCTTTGTGCTTATTTGTTAAGCAGTTTAATTTATTAGTTCACTAGTTTATTTAGTTTGCTTTATGTGTGAGTGAAGCTTTCAGTTGATTTTCGGGCATAAAAATCACGGTTTAAGGGGATGAAAGATTGATAACATTGAATGTGTGAAGCTGTTAGTCAATTTCTAGCAGAAAGATTACGACCTAAAATGGTTTAAGGTCAGAAATTGTGAAATAACCTAGCTTTACGTTTTTAGTTAATTTTGGTGCAGAAAAACCAAGATTTACGGGAATGAAACATTGAATGTGTGAAGCTTTTAGTCAATTTCTAGCAGAAACATTACGACCTAAAATGCTTTAAGGTTAGAAATTGTGAAATAACCTAGCTTTACGCTTTTAGTTAATTTTGGTACGGAAAAACCCAAGACTTAACGGAAATGAAACATTGAATGTGTGAAGCTTTTAGCCAATTTCTAGCAGAAAGATTACGATCTAAAATGCTTTAAGGTCAGAAATTGTGAAATGACCTAGCTTTACGCTTTTAGTTAATTTTGGTACAGAAAAACCAAGACTTACGGGAATGAAACATTGAATGTGTGAAGCTTTTAGTCAATTTCTAGCAAAAAGATTACGACCTAAAATGCTTTAAGGTCAGAAACTGTGAAATGACCTAGCTTTACGCTTTTAGTTAATTTTGGTACAGAAAAACCAAGACTTACGGGAATGAAACATTGAATGTGTGAAGCTTTTTGTCAATTTCTAGCAGAAAGATTACGATCTAAAATGCTTTAAGGTCAGAAATTGTGAAATGACCTAGCTTTATGCTTTTAGTTAATTTTGGTACAGAAAAACCAAGACTTACGGGAATGAAACATTGAATGTGTGAAGCTTTTAGTCAATTTCTAGCAGAAAGATTACGATCTAAAATGCTTTAAGGTCAGAAATCGTGAACTAACCTAGTGATAGACACCCCCCCCCGATTCAGCATTTTAGGGTGCTGGGCCGTAGCGTGGCCAGTGCTGTTAATGGGCGACACATATACGGAAATTCAACCAGTTACATGACAAACAATTACAAAGCAGTTCACCTTGGAGTGCAAAGGATTCATGAATGAGCAGCACGGGATTCAGTTTTGGAAGTTTACGATGTTATAATTGGTGTTGCATTCCACACCATTTTTGTTTCTCACTCAAACCAAGCCTTACCACCTTGGTATCTCACCACAGGTTCTTTATAGTTTGACGTGAAACGCATAAAAGAGATTAAACACGTCTGACAGACGCAACTTGGAACTGATACCGTTAAATTGGCGTGATTTTAAGAGTCTGTTGCTTTAGCGGTTTTTAAACAGAAGTCGAAAGTGCTTTCGTCTCTGGTTAATGGCCGTCCAAAGGGCAGTCGTAACACTGATAGTTGTTATCGTGAAGCCAGACGGAGTGGTGTTAAGTTGTCTGGAGCATTCATGGTATAAGCACGTGCTTCCATCAGTGTAACATCCAGCATGGAATGTGACTAAAATGAAAGGTGAGATTACATGCTTGATTAACATGAACCCAAAGGGTCTTAAGTCCGTCCGTGCCTATTTTTAGGACCTCGGATTTCGCTACATGTAATAGGCTACGAAGAAAGTGGTTTTTATTTCTTAAGTGTTGGTTGTTTTTTTTTTCCCTTTTTTTTTTCTTCCTCAGTGCTTTAAGACGTAACCCGAGTTGAAAAGTGATTAAAAACCTTCACGGCTTACCATTGTACGCGTAAGGCTTATCGTCTTACGGACGTTGATAACATTTTTGGTAAAGGTTTAACGGCTGTATCATTTTCTGCTTTGTCAGCATAATTATATTGACCAGTGCAGTTGGACCTTGTGAGCAATTTAGACCATGGCCGTGATTTCGTTAAAAATGGGAAGTGATGCTGCAATTGAAATGTCGTGTCAAAAGTCAATGATTAAAATAGCGGCCGGGGGGGGGGGGGTTGATCAGCAGTGGTGATGGTTTTTTGGGGCCCAGACTTTAACGAAGCAAACAGTGTGCGTTAAAAACTGGCCCTGTTGGAACAAGATAACAATAGTTGTTCCCCTTTCCGCTGATTCAACTCAGCGGTAATAGTCAGCATTATTGAAGCAATAGTGTGTGTTTGTAATTGTCACAGCGCATATCCGTTCTGAATGACGGCCGCAGGTCCTTTTTCTTTGCTACCGTGGTAAGAATGAACCCACTCGCCCTCTTGTGGATTGTTCCAGGGTAATAGCCAGCATTATTGAAGCTTTGCTAGTTGAATCATGATCCCTCATCATCATTAAGTCTGCTCATAAGCGATATCTTACATTATAAACTAAAGTCTCATAGCAGAAATAAAGCAACCGCAACGCCGACCCCCGGAAGGGGAACAATGAAAACGTGCGAGTGTGTTAATTCTTTGGTTCAAGTTGAAACTGGGACGTTGTTGCCCTGAAAAGAAGTTAAAATTGGCACATTGTTGACTCGACTAACAATTTGCTCTGCGCGGTCATCGCAAAGGCATGTCTTAAATGACGTCATGTACGAAGGACAGTTATTTTTCGCACGCTACTGGGAGTGGGGAGGGGCCTGAACGGGGAATGCCCGTTGGTGGGGCAGTTCTTATGTTAGAGCCATTATTTGATTACGACATTGCT
Source organism: Lithobius niger (assembly GCA_023313725.1). NCBI lineage: Eukaryota > Metazoa > Arthropoda > Chilopoda > Lithobiomorpha > Lithobiidae > Lithobius > Lithobius niger. The sequence continues at coordinate 56,402 of JAHWFP010030373.1, forward strand.
TTGCGGAGGGAGACGATTGACGGAAAGGCAGCACCGAGCAAATACTGGGAAACAACCACGGGTCAAACAAATCCCTGGGCGAAGCAGGGTACAATGCTAGTATATATGTAAGATAAGATAGATAGATTGGGATGTAGACTGTCTGTGGCTCTTCCCCCCCCCCCCCGCCCCCTTCCAGTGTGAGATAGTTTAGGTGCTGTAGACACAGCTGTGGTTCGTAGAAAAATCACGAAAAACAATTTTCAATAGGACAGGTGTCAGGGTTACCCGGTTTTCTGGTTATTTCGTGCGATTTTTTCCCCCAAGTGATAGGCTACGGTTTCTTTTCTTTCTAACCCCTTAGCGGAACAAAGTCGTCCATTTAAAACACAAACGAGCAGTAAATAAAACTGGTAAGCGGATCATCCTGGTTTATCCACTGTTTAATCCCCCCCCCCCCCTCCACCACCTTTAATTTCACGCATTTAAAGGAACATAAATCCCTGTTGGCTTTCCTGCATGACTCAGTTTTGCGACATTAGTTCAAACTTATGTAAATGTTGCCAACACATTCATTTTCTTGTTTCTTTCTTGCGTGCGAGGTGATTTGGCGACATTAACTCTAACCTGTGTAAATGTTGCCAACTGCAATCTCATCGGGTCGCAAGATATACCGGAAGGATTTATGTCCTTTTAATCAGTTTTAGAAATAAAGTATTTAACAGACACAGTTTAACCGATAACGGAAACCAACCGTGAAGTTTGAAAAGTATCTTGCCTGTCCCCCACCTCCCTCCCCCCATCCCATTTCCCCCCTTTAAACCGCCCCAATTCACTAGAGCGAGTTTTTTTCCAGGCGACGAAAAAAACTTTCGACAACTTTGTAAACAGGATATCACTTACAGAATGTATATATGATATCAGCAGCAGCCTTTTTAAGTTCAGGATGTTATTTTTTTTTTTTTTTTGCTCTTTGGATTTTTTCCCTCCTCAATTGGCTTAATCTCTTAATTCCTTGTTAGCAATCGCTGTTTAATGAGTGATAATTTGATTGCGTGGAAACAGAACTAAGTTATTGTTCATCGTAACTCAGTCTCAATACAGCTTTGTTTTGTTATCGAGTCATCTGCTATTTCTGTTTCAGGTCAAAGTAGTCGTAAAACTTGGTTGCTGCGCGTCGGGAAAAAAAATCGGGGGTGACAGTGTTTTCCGACTGGGACAAAAACTTGTTCTGTAGAAAACATTTTAATTGTCGTAAAAACGGAGTAATTAAGTGTCGTTAACTGTAAAGTCAGCGAATGTGGTCCAGTTGATGTCTTGACCTGTTAAAGCGTGCAGCCTGACCTAAAGTGTCCCCCCCCCCCAGAGGGGGGGGGGGGGTTGTAGTGTAGGAATGTTCGCGAGTTTAACCAAACGACTGGGAGTAAAAAACTGGAATTAATAATATTAACATCTTAAACGGTATTGAATGTAATATTTAAAAAAAATAATAATAGCAAAATGTATTGCTTGAATAATAATAATAATAATAATAATAATAATAATATAGAAATTTATTCCAAACGGAAAGAAAAGAAATGGGTGTAAGGGCGCGTTTACGCAACGACTCGCCTTTGCATTCTCGCAGCTAGAACTCAATCGCCATGGCAAAGGTGACATGGATTAGCTAAATGGATTAGCTAAATCCGACATCGTTTGAGTAAATACTTGCAGTCTTATAATCCGTGCTAATAATATAAAGAATTCCTCATGACGAAACAATTTTCCCAATCGCTTCTGAACTCACGTTATTTGCCGTTTTCGTTGCGAGGCGGCAGACATAAAACCGCCGCCATGTTGGAATTTGAGGTGATTTCTAGCTTCTAGCTGCGATAATGCAAAAGCGAGTGGTTCCGTGAACGTACCCTAACACCGCTTCCTTCCAAAAAAAAACACACTAGCAAATGAATAAGTTATAGAAAATATAAGCACAAAGAAGACATAGGCCCGTATTCTGAACGCTGACTAAAACTCGTACTTGACTTGAAATGACGTCATACCTTTTTAGTGCCATTTACCACCAGAACTTCGTTTGGATACATTTGGAAGAAATCGGGTGGTGAATGGCACTTAATAGGTGTGACGTCGTTTCAAGTCAAGTACGAGTTTTAGTCAGCGTTCAGAATACGGGCCTAAAAATAAGAGGTTGGTAATTTTTTTTAGTTCAAGGTGCAAAGCTGTCTGTTAAAACTGGCTAACGTTGGAGGCCGAACAACTTCAGGTGGGTGCTGGTTTCAAATACAACCCCCCCCCCTGCCAGAAAAAAATGGTGCCTACAGTTTTTCTTCGGTGGGTCCCAGTTGAGTTTGATGGAGGTCTTGTCCACGAAGAGGCCTGCCGTCTTTTAAGAACCAGAAAGGGGAGATCGGGGCCAGAGTGAGTGAAACCCATAAGAAGTTCGTTGAGGTCTGTTTTAACACATCGTTCTTCCAGCGTTTTTTAAGGTAAGGGTTCCACACTTCTGAGCCGTATTCTAAAGTGGGGCGGACAAATGTCTTAAAGCATTGAAGCAACACTGATGCAGAGCATGCCTTAAACCACTTGCTGATTAAGTTAGATGTGTGGTGGGCCTTGTGACAAATATTCGAGCAATGATTGCCAAAGTTAAGGCTGTCACGAATGTAACCCCTAAATCTCTGTGACTACTAACCACATTTACTTCAGTGTCTCCAATAGAGTATAAATGTTGGGGGATTTCCATGTCCCAAATACAGAGCACAACATTTTCCAGCAGCAAGTGGCAGCTGCCACTCCTCAGCCCAGATTCCCACAGAATCTAAACCATTCGGCAGTGTTGCACACTGTTCCACATCGGCAAAAGCATAAATAGGGACACTGTTCTACAAAAATCCATCGACTTTATGAGAAATTTTACGAAGTCCTGGTGGTTGCAATGGTTTTTGTTTTTATTTACTTGACTAATGGTTGAATAGAGCAGTAAGTAAGTTTCACGTGGACTAAACACTACAGCAACATTGTGGTACCTTGAAATCTTATTCGTGTTCCTTTTCTGTTTTGATATCAGTTCAGTTTAGCCTAATTATCTTAAACATTAGGCGAGTTCACTTTTGTTTTTATTAGTTACTAATTATTAGTGACTAAACTAATGGCGCCTTGACAGAGAACCCTGACAGTTCACAGTGTTGATTCCCGTGGTCTTCGGTCCTCGGTGGTGGGCATACAAAATTAATTTTCTAGTTTATAGATGCTCAAAAACTGGGCTTTGGTCTGCTGGTATTCGGTGTGTAGAGAATGTCGTGGTCCATGGTTCTGAAGGTAGCTAAATAAGGAAAGTATAATAATAATGGTAATAATAATAATAATAAAGGGAAATGAAAAAATGTGTGTAACACTACTTAAATTCTTCCTAACAAAGCATGCAAATGCACAACAGTTACAGAAAATGCATTCACGCAAAAAAAAAACGGGCGGCGGCAAAGAACTAAAACGTTGGAAAAGACTAAAATTAGAAATGATACTATTTATTAATGGCAGGTGCGAAGCTGTTGTTAACTATATACGAATGCAAACCTATTTACGTTGTCCTTTGGACTTAAATGTAAGACTCCTCAGCGGGGAATTGCATCCACGACCTTTGAAACCAACGGCCGAAGTCCTACCGCTCAGCCATACTGACACGGCCAAAAGGAAACGTCCATAGGTAGCCTTTAACACGCTCACGTATACGTATAATCAAACAACTAAATGTGGTAGCTGGTTCCAAATACAGCAAAACCTCGTGAGAAAAAAAAATTGTGTCTGCAGTTTCTTTTGTATGTGTCCTAGTTCAGTTCGAGATGGTGTCCACGAAGAAGCCTGCCTTCCTTAAGAACAAGAGGGGGAGAATCCGGGCCTGAGTGAGTGAGGCCCATAAGAAGTTTTATTATTTATTACTTTATTATTTATTTTATTACTGGAGCCAACCACTACTTGTCGTGAGCTGGTCTTGGAAAAGGAATGTTTCCGTTAGTGTCGCCCCAAAAAAAAATGTGGTTAAATTTTAAAGTAATATAATATTAATATGTAAGGTTCGTACACAAATTCCGAGAGAAGCATTCAATTTTCTTAAGTTGTGTAAATTTCTCGAAACCCTGCGGGGTTTAAGGAATGGCATAGAAACGAGCGTACACTCGTATTAAATAAATATCAGTACGTACGCGTTGTTGCAAATAAAACTAAAGACTAATGGTCTTAACTTCAGGGGTCGAAATTCAATTCCAGCTACATTTAGATTTAATGCGTTCCAGTTTTGAAGTGAAGCTATACATATGAATGGGAGTAGGTGACCGTAGTTTACCATAAGCGGAGACTTAAAACTATAAGCGGGTATAAACAGTAAGCTTTGTATATACCCGAGTTTATACGGGTTACTTAAAACTAAGATCTTGTTTTCGTGTACGGGGAGAGTTTTAGCGGAGGGGTACAGCAGCAAATCGTGTATGCACTTTCCACGGCATTAGTTCAGTGACCTTTACGATATCATTCAAGGTCATACCACCCTGATGGCCTTGCCAGCCAGGGCTGTGTGCGAGACTATCAGCCTTGTTCAGCGGCTATGGGATCAATTCTAGCATATGCTAGACATTATCTTAGCTCCGTGCCATGGTTGGAGGTTTCCACGTATCGAATCCTGGGGTTTTCCCACATTAACTAGATTTGTTTCTCCGTCTAAAAACGTCTTACCAACATTCGAGTGACATGACCCTGATTCGAATATAAAATAGAAGGATAGAAAGCCAATAGGGTACACATTTATACACTAAAATGAGACGTTTCGAATCGTGTACGACTCTTTATCAAGCATTACAACTTCTTAGCACAAGAATAAACGCCAAATATAGTATAAAGACCTGTAAGAAACCGCAAACTCAACAACGAAAGCATCCAATTTTTGTACAAATACTAAAAGGACCTGAATCAGTCCAATATGCCTGGTCGTCATTAGTAAGGTTTGTCCTAATTTAATTCCTGTAGTATTTTGAAAATTGTGTGCTTTAATAAACAAGGGATGATCCTGGTTTCAGTGAAATCTCCACAATGTCCTAAAATACAACAACATTTAAATCTTCGAAGGGAACTTTGCCTCTCTTGTTCACCTGCAACATAAAGAGACAACCATTGATACGTACCAAAGATAATTTACACCACACTAGCTCAAATACACCAAAACTTACAACAAAATGCTAAAAAACTGCACACACATAGTGAAAAAACGCCCTCGCTTGCCGCCATCTTGCAAAACACTTCTTTACCACTGACCTTTACACATTGACCATTGGTAGTGCTCCAGACACTTCATCCCACTTCTCCAATGAGAGAAATTTTCTACGACATTCATAGCCGTACTTCTGTTTGCAGAAATTGTATAAGCTTCTAGCTGCACCATTCTTTTTTTCTGTGTGCTTTATTTGTGTGCTTTGGTTGTTGTGGTTTGGTTTATGTTTTTTTTTAGTAAGTTTGACGTTTACCCTTGTGCTAAAAATTTGTATGCTTGATAAAGCACAGTGCACGACTCGAAACGTCGCATTTTAGTATATAAACGTGCGCCCTATTGGTTTTACACTATTTTATAACAGTTTTGGTGCTTTTCCTTTCATTCCCGGATTCGAATAGACAGCAGTGGGTGAGTGGCCGTATCGATAAAGATGGTATGGCGGTGATGTTGCGATGGACTGGTTCGCTGGTTCGAATCCTGGTTATGTCACTTGAATGAAACCTTTTTTTAATTAATTTCTTTGAGCCTTAAGTCAACCGAAGCGATTTAATGCTTATTTGGCTGAACCGGCTCAATTTTGAACATTACCAGACTTTCTAAGAGAAGAAATTTCTGATAAAGGGAGGTGCCAACCCGGGGATTTGAATCGGGAAATTTCCGATCATCGTTGGGGCCGAAAGATTGTCCAGAATTGGCCACACCCATAGCCGCTGAAGGAGCATGGTAGCCTCTCGCGATGCCCTGGCCGGCAGTCCTGGTGGGGACTTTGCCAAGGTCCCCTTTCCAGGGTTTCGACCAGATCCGCTAACCTCCAGCAACCTGACCGCTCAGCCACAGTGTTTTTAAGTGTATAAAGTTGGATTACTGTACGTTATTTGCAGTTTCGTAAACGTAGCTGTTCCTGGACACGGTGAGAGCCCCACAATTTCATAAAATGCACGATCAAATTTTAATTTTTGAAAGTTGACGTATTTTCTTGGTCACAAAAACTGGCATAAACAAGCGTAAAAACACACACAATTTGCTAACACGGTCTGTCATGCCGCCATCTTGGCGTCTTCAAAAAAAAAAAAGCTCCAAGATGGCGGCATAACAAGCCGTGTTAGCAAATTGTGTGTGTTTTTATACTTGTTTATGCCAGTTTTTGTGCCCAAGAAAGTAAGTCAACTTTCGAAAATTAAAATTTTATTGTGCATTTTATGAAATTGTGAGGCTCTCACTGTGCTCAGGAACAGCCAGCCATGTTTGCAAATCTTCTCATCTCCACAAAGTAATCTCTTTTGGGTTATTTGCAGTGTTTAAATTTCGCTTAAATGTTTATCTCTAATTTACCTATATAATTATAATATACAGTATGTCTATTTATTTCTAAAAAGTCGACATTTTCAAAATTGAGTCGATTCAACTATAGGCCACATGTCTATCTTCAGATGTCATAAGGCTCCAAAAATTTATATAAATTAAATTATGTAGTACAGTTGCAGTCAAATTTGATGTTTGGTTTATTACAAAAATGCGATGTTGCGCTAACCATGTGTGTCTTTCCGCCATTCTTTTTTTCTCGTGCCTTCTTTGTTTTTATCTTCTACGTTTATTTTGTGGCTCTTTAGTCACATCTGCGTGGTCTTTGGTGTCACTCTCTTTCGTTTCACGTCGTCACGTTTTTGTACTGTCATTTGTCTGTACTCTTCAGCCGCCGTGTTACCAAACTGTAGTGTTGACCAAAATAGGGCTAGATTGTGCGCAAACAACCCTAGAGACGATCCCTTCCTTTCGTACCCTTCCTCCCGTTTTCGAATGTCTCTACTGTACTTCAATCCCAACTGCAGCCGCCCACTTTGGATCCAAACGAGCCAACCCCACAGTTCCCACAACCGATCAGAAACGAACGGAAAAAGAAAAACAAAAGAAGAAAGAAAAAAGTCCGTTTCTTATGCGAGCGAGGTTGGCATCCTCCGTCCGTAAAATCCAGTTACTGAACTTGAGTCACTCAAAGGCTGGCATGGGTCGTAAATTTGGCTTCTTTCTTTTCTCAATTCATTTTTTTTTTTTTTGACTTGGTGGGGCTGGCATGCCCTTGTCTGCAAAGGATTAAAGTGCTGGTGAATGATCTTGCTTCTTTTTCTTATTTCTCTCTCTCTCTCCCACTTATTAAACGGGTAGACAGCAGATCATCTCCGGTTTGTAGGTGGTCATCTTCAAGAGAAGTTACCTGTTTTGATGCTCCTGTTTGCTTTACTCTTCAATATTTTTTTAAAAATGTTTTACCTCTGACAGAGGACGTGTTTTGGTTGGACGTATTTCCCCCAAACTGTTTCGCCTAGTTTGGGTGCAGAATGGCTGGCAGACTTGTTTGGAAGAGACGTTGAACGTTGATTGGCTGTCGACTATACCACGCGCCATGGCTGTTTGCTGTGACGTGACTGGGCTAGTCCAATCAGAAGGCCAAACAGCCGTTGTTCTCGTTCGTCATTGGCTAACGCATGGTGACGTCACAGCAAACAGCTATTGCGCATGGTTTAGCGGTAAAATCGGATTACTTTTCGTTTCAGTTTTCGTTGTATTTTACAGTTTGGACGTCTCATTGGTCTAGTATGGTCAGGTAATATATACGCATGTCGCCAAACTTAGCGAAAAGCTCGTGATGGGTATACGCGAATAAGGTAATAAATAACAAAGTTGCCTTGTTTCTGTGGTAATTTTTTTTTGCCGTAGGGGGGGGGGGGCGGGGGGCATTGATATGTCAACTTTCCTCCAACCCCTTCAGTGCCAGGACGCCCTGCAGAGGGGTCGTTTTGTATACATTGTGTTTACCAGACTGATGAATATGCTTCTCTTGCGCTAGAGAATTAGTCCTTGCCTGTACGGTTTACTTGTACATACCTCCATGTTAATGTTGCAAACGATTTTCTTTTTCCGTTTTATTCCCCCACTATGAGACGGTTTTGATACATTCACCCAAACCGTGTGTAAATGTTGCAAAAGCTATTTAAGCGCAGGATGCACGAAAAGGGAGAGGGTGTGTCCATTTAAGTGTTTCTAACTTATGCTAAACACGTCGTTAATAATCATTATCGTAGCGTTTCAGCACTCTGTAACTGATAAACAAAGGATTTGAAACATCATTGGATTTAACTGCAGCAATGAAGTCTGTTGGTCGCTCCGGTAAATACAATTAAATGGATCGTAAGTACTTCGATATTTAATACTCGTGCATGGACAATATTTGAAAAACAAATTTGAAAAACAAATTTGAAAAACAAATTTGAACTTACTCGGTGTTCGGTTGAAACTGTATTTAGTTCGTTACTACAAAATTGAACTACGGAAGAAGATTCGGCCCGAGTGGCTCGCTTGGCACATAATAACACAAGCATGACTTTGTAGGGAGGAGAATTTGTGACTGAGACCCCTTCTGAGACGTCTTAGATTCATTCCTATTAGTTCCGTCTAAGGTTATGGGGGCGCTATGAGTTTTTTTGTGGGAATTTCTACTCAGTTTTCCGCCTAAATTTAAACTAAACTTAACGAAACTAGCTTGTATTTATTTATTATTCAGTTTAGCTTAGTTGAAATTTAGTTTACTTTAGATTTGGGCTGAAATGTGAGGAAAAATTACCAGATGGAATACGTGGTACCCTCTGAAAACTCGGACGGAACTAATAGGAATGAATGTAACACGTTTCGACCCTATAAATTCTTAGTTTCACCCATACTGTTTCACCCCTTGACACAGCGAATCCAAGCGTAGCTTTCCTGCTTGCCTGGCCAGCGGAAAACTGGTGATTTTCTGCTGGATCCCGGGCCAAGTCGAGATAGCTGGGAATGAGCAAGCTGATGCTGCAGCGAAAGGGGTCCTTTCTGGTTCCCTCGGACGCCTTTCCAACCCTGCGTCTAGTCTGATATTGCTCGCTGCTTGGCAAGCCTTGTTGGACAAACAAGACGTCAATAAGTTGCCGGCTATTAAAAGCACTGTCCAGAAATGGTACTTGGCTTGTTGCCGCAGACGCCGGGAAGACGTGGTGTTAGCCCGTTTGCGTATTGGTCACCCCAATTTTACTCATTGCTTCCTTTTGAGGGGGGGTTATCCCTCCTGAATGTCATTGGATCACCGGCCACTCACAGTCTATTACGTTCTTATTGATAGTCATCATCTTGATGATTTTAGACTCCTTTTCCAACTTCCGCGAGACATAGCGTGTCCAGTCGGTGATGATTCTGTCCTGTCCAGGGTTTTTCAATTTTTGCTGGAGGTACAGATACACGACAACATCTAGGTTTGGGGCGTGGTTAACATCTCTGTAATGCGTGGCACAGTGGCTCATGGTGCCACTGCACTGTGACTGAGTTTGGCGCTAATGACCTAGCTGTCGACCCGCCATTCAGCCTCAATCCCCCTCCCCCATCGCAATACTGTTGGCATTGCCTGTATACTCTGCCCTGGTACTGACCACCCCTTGTCACATTTGTGTGCTTTGTTTGTCAGCCACGCGTCCAATCTGAAGGCGAGGTAAAGAGTTCAACGTTCAACTCAACACACTGCAACAGCGACTTTAATGCTCTGCTTGCAAATTGAATTTTATTAATAAAGGCGGCCCTTCTTTCAATATTGCGTTATCGTCCTTCCAAAGATGTGGTGTGGCAACGTGTGTTGAACCGTCGCATTTACTTCTTTGTTAGCGAGTCCATTTTTATTTTTAGCTCTCAAGCTCGCTCGCCATACCACTCACTCACTCATCCCGTCAATTCCCTTTTCCTTTCGTTTTCTCCGACAACTAGAAGCTCCTCCAGTAGTAAACAAGTTTTTCTCTCGTCTCAGAAGGGCTTCTTTCTGATTGGTCCTACCCGACAACGTCGATGAGTTGAGCGAGCTATCAGCGCCAAAGATCATTGCTCTCCTTGGCTCTCGTGCTTTAGTTTAATCTAGAGATAGGTGGGCTACATTTGGTATGCAGTCATCAGACGTCTTCCGTGCACGTCCTTCCTTTCCTACCCCTTGAGGTTTTGAATTTTGGAGTGGTTTGCAGATTTTGAAAACAGATGGTTGCGTGGCTCTAGGCCGAGGAGCACAAACTTGGAAGACATCGTTATTGTTTTTTGCACAGCAAAGCCTTTTTGCTGATGTACGAAACGATGTGCCCTACAATTATATTAAAGGGCAAAGCATGTTGATTTGTTTACTGTAATAATAGATTTTGTTTAACTCTTTAAATACAAAACAACATTAAAAAGGCATTGCATACAGAATTTTATACCACAGGGTCTCGTCGCTCGCACGCTGCGTGGCTACAGAGTATTATACATATAATGAAAGGAGTGAAACCATCCAGAAGTCATATCGTAGAACAATCCATACCTGTATTGAGCGTTATTAAATTGTATGCTTATGCGCTGTTATCATCACTGGAACTCGCGCTGAACATCTTTATTGACAACGTTATCTCGCATTCGAAGTCATTATATGTGCCACAACATTGTCCAGAGCGATCTGAGAAGCATTTTAGCATCAAGGTAAAAGCCCCGGCCATTACCGGAAGGTGACTGGGATAACAAAAATTGAAAAACTTTAACGTTTTTGGTGTCTAGGCATTACAGTCCGTGATTTACCTTAATAGAGAGGGCACTTAACTTCCCGTACTCCTGTGTGCACAAGGTCCAAATCTTGTTTCGAGAAAAACACACTAGAGCACGAATTAATCTTGAAACGCTTGTCATCCATACACATACACCACCTGTACATAACCACTTAGTGCCAGATAATATATTTCTAAAAGAATATTTTCCTGTAATTAAAACACTTAAACTCGACTCTTTTGCCAGGCATATTGTAGAACCCACATAACGAATGCATCACACCTTTGAAAGTTGAAACATGTGACCCCGATTTGCATACACCTTGCCTTGCGATGTGGCATCCCAATGGAGCAGGTGGGTCATTGCTTTTCGGCTGCCATTTCTGCCTCTTTTGAGGGGAGAAATTGGTGAGTTTTATCCGTTTTAAATTACTGTTTTATGCTTTTAACGTAGGATGACTTAGTGGCTTTTGCCATGCTATTGCTAACCTGATGACGAAAATTGAAAATTTTCGAAACGTTGTTTGTATTTTTATGTAGCACTGCTTGGTTTGCCTTCACACAATCTGTTACCGTGCTTTTTACTCCATTGCACTGTCTTTGCATGTGATGTCCTGCGATTTCACAAGACAAATTGTTAATAAAAGATCTAAATGCCCATTATGGGCATCCACTCTAACGCGACCACCAGCTTGATAGCTTCACTTATTTGTTAGTACCCATTAACCCCTCCCACTCCAGATGAACCATGAAAACAAAGTAGATAACACGATTTGATCTTGCATCCTTTTGGATGAGAAACCAAGCCCCTAACAACTCGTCTGTTGTTTGCTCGCTGCTTCCAGGTACCTGTGGAACCCTCATGGAACCCGCATGGAACCCTCATTCTGGTTCAAGTCCTAATGGGAATGATTAAGATGCCAGTGTGAGGTGGCTGAACCTCTAGCAATTATTGCCTTAAAGGTCTCCTTAAATGGTCATGCCGAAACTGCATGCAATTGTAGCTTTGGGGAATCAGCAAGCCATATTTGTTAAAGGCTGGGTAGCGAAGTTTCGTCTCGACATAAGCTGGTTTTACATCTTTCAAGGGAAATTTGTTGCTCACAATAAGGTTAATTTCGTTTCTAATGACAGTATATTTCCTAGATTCCCGGACTTCAGTGTTTAAACCAAGAATTTCAAGGCAGAAATTGAGTTGAAACCAAACGCTAAATTCATGAAATCTCGACCCGTGCTCCTCGCCCTGAGGAACAAGGTCGAACTGGAACTCAACCACTTTCCAAGGGAAGACGTTTTAAGCCAGTAAACTGAATCTCGTGGGCAACAACCGCAGTTCTTCTGTACAAACCAAATGGGGTTGTTAAAATAGTTAGAGTTGGTGGTGGAATACTTTCCTGTACCTAAAGCGGAAGATCTATTTAGCAAGCTGGTAGGGTTTGCCAGGTTCTCACTCATTGAGTTATCTGCTTTTCTGTAGATGGTGGTGGATGATGACTTTCTGATTTCCACTTGGGCTGTTCGAGTGGCAATTGGTACCTTTTGGATTTTACAAAAGCTCGTGAAATCAGTACTCCATGGTATTCCAAGGTCGCGTCCCTTTTACGACTATAGATTTACTTATGTTCACGAAATAACACTTACCTAACAAGAATAAACCAGAAACCGGGTTTCATGTCGTACAAGAGGTCTCGGCGCGCGATTTCCGTGCCTCGAAGAACCCCTAGGATTGCAGAATAGTTACCGATATAATAGGCAACTATACATCGTTCGGACAAGTGATATGCTAAATTGGCGTCATCACCAAGATAAACTCCGAGTTGCAGTTGGCGATCCAGAATCGGACGAGTTTAATATCGGAACTCTGGAAGTGTTCCCCTTTCATTGGATGATTTTTGAAACGTACGTTTCCTCGGTCAATGTCGACTGAGGTGCCTTTATTACCATCTGTTGTACCCGCATCGCCGGTACCAAATATTCCATCACTTGAAGACCCACCAATGCTGACGCTTAACGTTCCGCACCGACGTCATTCGAGCAGTGTGGCCCACCAGTGCTGCCAACCCAACTGTGCGAAGTTGTTCCCAATCCAAAACTTTGAGTAGCGGTGGGAAGGAGTTAATCCTAAAGTTTTCCTAACTTTAGCATCCTAACGTTTCCTAACAACGGCGTCTAGTGACAAGAAATGGTACTAAAATTGGTAAATTTCAAACTCCTTTTTATTGTAACAATACTATTATTGTAACAACAAGTGTAAATCACCTTATTTTCTCTTTAATCTCACACAAAAAAATATCTGCGTTTACAACGTTTACGTGGGCTTAAGGAATGTACCAATTTCTGACGCAAGCGAAACCAACATGTAATACAAAACGAAGTAAATATCTTTAACGGAACACTTGGAGGAAAAAATACAATGGTGCTTCAGCACTGACCCAACTCGTGAAGGAGAAACATGTTTAGCATTAAACTAGTCTCTTGTGATATTACTTCTTGTTACTAAATACGGATGCAAACCTATTTACGTTGCCTTTTGGACTTATATGTCAGACTGCCTGAGCGGGGAATCGAACCAATTTGGAACCCATTGGCTTTCCGTCCCGATTAATTACTTCTGGTAACACTACTAATAATTTACCACTTATGGTGTAACCGGCCTCCAGTATCTGTGCCTTCCAAGCATTTTTTACATATAAACTCCACGTAGATTTACACTTGTTCTATAGTTTGTTCCACGTTATGTTTGCAGGAAACTGACTGTATGACGCCACGTTTCCTTCCACTACGAGTGCAAAAAACATGTAAAAATCGCACTCGTAGACGCTAACAGTAACTGTGTAGAGTCTACCAGTGTGATATCAACATGTTTTTGCACTCGTAGTGCGGGGAAACATGGCGGCATACAGTCAGTACCGTACGTGTCTCTCTGGTCTGGTTTCGAACATTTTGGCTCAACACCGAGCTCACCATGTCAGATTTTACGTAAATGTGAAACATCTATATCGGTGGCTAGCTTAGTTGCTGATACCGATCTGATTGCGAAATGTCGTTCGATACCGTACCATAGTCTTACTGAAAAGTATGCTGACTGAGAAACGGGACACCCCCCCCCCCTCCCCCCCTCCCCCACTCACGCTGCACCTTGTTTTCTGATGGACAGTCTACTTTTTTTTTTTATTTATCCAAAATAATGTAAAACGAGTTCTTCCAACCCTAGTTTTGATTGAAAATTGTGCAGAGAACCTCCGAGTTCCTGCAGAACCGGAAATTGAAAAGTAAACTTATACTGCTGGCTGAAAGTTTGGGTAAAAAAATCGATTAAGAAAATGTATTTATTCCTTGCTAAATAAAAAAATATCGGTACCGGTAGCGAGAATAAAAGAAAAATATTAGAAAGTTAATTATTTTGGCAAGATATCAGCTTTCATAGAAAAACAGTTTCAGTTTCTGTTTCTGCGGCGCTGTTATAACCGAAGGACGTTTCCGGAGCTTCCAAACTTAGAACGTTTCAATTTTTAGCATTTTTCCGGTGGCGTAGTGACGGAAGTCGGCGTTGGGAAGACGCTGAGCATACAGTGACGATATTTCTTGGCTAGGAAATGGCTTCCTTGCAAGTTATTTATTTTAAAGTACTTTAAACAACAGCTTTCGCGATAACGTTATTTCAGCTTGAATGTTGTTTGGCTGGCGCAAATTCCGCCTTTGGTGTTGGAAGAGAAGAATCGAACGACATGAATGAGAACAGGTGCATCTGGACTGCGAAGAGAAGCCTTCTTTAGCTTTGTAAATCGCGAGCTCGGCGATAGATCGGGAGAGGGAAAAAAAAAACTTTGCATTGAGCTTGTATGAACTAGCTCGCTCTCGCCGAAAGGCTAAATCAACAAAAAAGCAAATGAGAATAATATTACAAAATGTGTCATGTTCGGGTTGGGGTAGGGTCTAGTTAGCCCGTATATAAATTAGGCGTTATAATAAAGAATTTGATACTGTTTACTTATTTTTCAAGGCCAGCAGAGATAGAAACTGCTTTCGTCGCTTCACTAAACGATGCTTCTATCTCAGCTGGCCTTGGATATTTTAAAAACTGGTAAAACGAAAAATAGGGCAATGACACGACGTAGTATTATTACGTATGACTTTATGGTGGAGCCAGTAACTGGGTTAGCTGCAAGGAGCACTGGAGGGAGAAAGGAAGATCGTCTTATTGGATTTCTTAAGCCTATAACGCGCGATTTTTGTTATTGGAGAAAACAACGTTCTTTTAAACCTGACAAATCCGCTCTCAAACCACTGTCTTGACTAGAAGTGCCGTTTTTCCGTTACATTTTAATCTAGTGCACCTTGTAGCTATTACCTCCAAATGGTGTCTCGTAGCCAGTATGACGTCACTTGACGTTGCCCTATACTAAGTGTACAAATTAAGGCGTCTTTTCAACTCCTACATGCAGCACCGTAGAATCTTCGAGCAACGTAAAAGAAAATAGCGGTAAATTCAAAATGGAACAACACTATTTGTAGCAGCGCCGCGATTTTCATAACTAAAACGAGATCACGTGACTCACGTCAGCCTATTGGATGACGGGGAAATCTTGAATGTGGATGCTGTGTTTAGAATATGGGCAACGCTATCGCAAGGGCGAACAGGCGCCTTTGAATGGACATGCAGTGGCAAGAAACGGAATCAGAAATGAAAGATGGCGAAGTCTTTCCTAATATTGATTAAAATGCTGTTTGAAACGGTTTCAAATTTAAAGCCTGTTATTACAATTTGAAAGTGAAAACCTCTATTTGCCTTTCAAGAGACGACGGTAAGTTTCAATTTGAGTGAGAGGCAGTAGACAACAAGGTGAAGGTTGAGCTGAGGGTGCGGGGAAGGGAGGTGCAAAAGGGTGGATGATTGAGAGAGGGAGAGTGAGTAGTGGGGAGAAAGGGGTGCAGGAGATGGGGAGGAGTGTGAAACAGGTGAGCTAACAGGTGTTTCTGGAAGAGTGATGTGTACAAGGTGCACCACCCTACCAAACAGATGTGATCGGAAATGTTGCAATGCATGTTTAAATAATTGAAGATGAGCAAAATATTCTTAAATTGGACTTTTAGGTGTCTGATTTCGCGCAGTGACGCGGCTTACGTAAGGGTACTTCACGCCAGCCAGTGTTTACTTGTCAAATAAAACGATGACAGTATTGTTGTTGATGTTGGGGCACATTTTCGGTCAAGCCTAACAAGCGGGTTTCTGAACGGATTATCTGCAATCTTCTTTGGATAGGTATTCTCCCGCTGCCGTCAAGCCAAACTGTTAAAATATTTCTCCAAATATAAAGGTGGCATCTCAATTATTTTAGAATAGATTAGCCTTTTCGTCATGCGTTTATCATCATTGTTGCTACATGATTCTGTTGAGTAGGGTTCTCGGGTTGTGAGCATGGTGGTGCTTCGCTGGTTTCAGTGTAGTAGTGGTGATGGAGTGTGATTTTGGTGTGTGATGTAGGACTGTGTAAGACGGCGGGACTGTGTACGTGGTTGGATTTTGTTGGATTTGTGATGTAAGGAGCTATTTGTAGTTTTCAATTTTGGGATAGAGCGTACGGCCTAGGGCCAAAGCTCTTGACAATAAATTGAAATTGAAATTGTACGCTGTGTGTCAGTGCAGAGCTTCCGCCGACTGTTTTCTCTCCCAGTCCGGTGATGTGTCTGTCTGCCAGGGTTACTTCCTACTTGCTGTATCTAACCGGTGTGATTTGTATTTGCCGTTAATCTTGTGAATCTTGAACGGAGTTTTGTAGTTAGGTGGATCAAGGGGCAAGGCCCCAATAAATTCAAATTCAATTCAATTTGTTCCTATATTTATTTTTTGAAAATCAGTGTTACTTTTAAGAAAATAAGTGAGCGAAGGTTGGCATATTGGTCACGTGACACACTTGCAGCAAGTGACTTGCTGACCCGACTCCATCACTTCTTAGGGGTCGTCTTTTAGTTGTTGAACATCAATCATTTCTGATCAGTATAGTTTTTTTCTTCAAAGAACTGTACAAACTTCACTTAAAAATATTGCGTTTTAGACTGTTGGAATTTGGAAAGCAAAAAACCCCAGAAGTCTGTAATTAAAGGCAGGGTTGGCAATTTCCCGGGAAAAACAAGTTTTGGAAAGGGCACTGGTATATACCGGTAAAAACCTGGTAAATACCAGCTAAGTGGGGAAAATGTTATTTTTTTATGATTATTTTTTTATTGCATGCATTTTTTTTTAAGTTTGGAGCCTAACTGCTCATTCACAGTAATAGTAGTACTTAGTAATTCTATTTGAAACGAAAATTCAAGTAATAGAATGTAGTGAAACTACTAACATAGAAACTTTCATTAGCATATCAATTATGATTTTTGTGCTCATAACACACAATTATGTTCAATTTCCTATGTAAACGTTGCATCAGCAAACATATTTTGAATCTAATCTTTTGAATTGGAGACACTTTTAAATACATTTAACACTATTTAATTTTTAAAACTAATATAATTACATTTTACATGTTAAACACCTATATTAGTCTTAAACTGGGAAGAGGTAGTTTATCCCGGGGCGGTAAAAACCTGGCAAATATCTGGTAAAAACCACCCCTGGTAAATACCATGCCAACCCTGATTAAAGGCAACTTTTCACCTTTTCAACTTCTAGACGCAGCGTCGTAGAATCTTCGCGCAATATAAAGAAAATAGCGGTTAATTTAAAAAAAGAACAACACTATTCGTAGCACCTGTACCAGTTTTATAACTACAACGAGATCACGTGACCCACATCAGCCTATTGGATGGCGGAGAATTTGGAACATGGATGCTGTGCTTAGAATGTGGGCAACGCTATCGAAATAGTGAACAGGGGCCTCGTAATTCGATTGTTTTACGAACTGAAGTCAACAAACGGGACATGAAATATCGATGTGAATAGTTTGATTTGAATCGGATAATGATTTGTTCAAACGTATTATCCGAACTCAACCCAATCTCCTCTAAGACTACGGTTCAAAAATTATCCTTCTGCAGACTAACAGATGTTGTACTGGACGAGATGGTCTGTTGGGCAGGTGATCGCATCGTGCATTATACATATAAAAAAAAACCGATTTTTTAAATTATTCTAGTTCCCTCAGACGTAATTTAATTAATAAAAAACTTGATTGTGGAGTGTGCGACTCTGAACTTTATGACACAGATGTAGTACTAGCACCTCAGGACGGCGGAAGACCAACGTTAAGTTGACATTGACAAGGAAAATAGGTTTGCGTGTGTATTTGTTCAGAAATGTTGTTTTTAATTTCACATGGGTCGTAGCCCACGTAGGCCATTTATCATAAACAGGCTTGGTACGTCAGAATATCACACAACTGGTGCGCCTTACACGTATCCGCATCAGACGACCTTGTGCCTTCCCAACCCAAACATGAGCGCCATTGGTGTCGGGTCCAGAGCAGGTTTGTGCGGCGTGTGTGTCACTTCATCAAAGTCTGTTCCGTAAAGAAAGGTTTGGACGATGGAGGAAGACTGAACGAAAAAAAAAAGTAAAAATAAAAGATAAAGAATGGAACGAATTGGAAAGAAAGATGAACCTGCATTAATACAGGTCTACTCTTTTTTTCTTTCTGTGGCGTTTTGTCTGTCAGACGTGAAGGAATTGTCTTTCGGAGCCCCGGGAGCAAAGAAATTTGGATGAAGCCCCACCCTCCTTAATGCATTTCAAGACGGGTGGTGTTGTGGTATGTGAACGATACGTCATACCGGGACAGTTGAAAAATTGGACTTCTTTGTTCCAGAGTTGAACTGGATACGGTTGGGTTTTCTGTTGTGCTGGAACTGCGACGTTAAGGGTCGAATTGAAATATTCGGGGCGAATAGAAAAACGTAATTTGTACGCCAGAAGCATGGCTTTGCAGGACGACGTTGAAAAATGGCGTAACTTGAGGGGTTCTTGTACAACTTGGCATGAATAAACCCTTGTTCATTCAAGCCGTAATGCTCGAGGCGGGGCGGGGCGGGGCGTGGCGTGGTGGGTCCCTATCTGCTTGAATTGAACGTGTACAGTAAGGGGTGCAACTCACTGATATTGGCTGAGAGGTGTGCCTCAATACATGTTTTGATCCCTAACGGGAAAGGGAATCTTTGGCAAAGTCCATCACAAATTCCCGGCCAGGGTCATGTTTGAGAATAATAAGGGACCTCTCACGCAGTGACTCACCTTTAGGGCGGATTTATGGAACATCAGTTTTCTCGCTCACGAGCTTTTACTTGGTTCATACTAAATCTGCTGGCTGCTTCTCGCCTTTATCGGACCACGCGGCTTTCGAGTTGTCTATACGTAGTAACCATTGCAACGACGCGGGAGCAGATCCTATTCTCGTGCCTCGTGACACGAAGTACGATCCGTGCGGCATGACAGCGTCGATTTATGACAACAAGAATGCAATTTTTTTTTGCAGTACCAGACGACAGACTGATTTCTGAATGCTAGCAATCGATGGTTTGTTTTCGATTCGATAACCCGGAAATGCACGCCGTGTTGGATTTTGAATTGCGCTGCGAGTAGCTATTTATTCTATCGTCGTCTGATGACTGCCAGAAGCTATTCTTTGTAGGAGATTAGCAAATTTTGAAAATGGCTTGAAATGACAATAATGTTGTAGCGATGTTTAAAAACTGTTGCACTTTGTTCTTTACCCGTGTTGTTATTTAATGTTTTATGTATTAACCGCATTCATTTAATAGAAACTGGAAACTAATATCGTAAACAAATAACGGTTGACTACCAAATAGCGTTCGGCGAGCGAGAAAGTCTAAGTGCATAAACGCACCCTTACAATCTTGGAGCTAGAATTTTTATCGGCGATGGCAATGGTGTCGTTGCCTTGGCAACAACATCAGCTGGATTAGCTAATTCGACATCGTTTGAGCAAATGCTTGTAGGTGTATAATCCGTGACAATAAGATAAAGAATTCCTACTTTTTTTTAAATTAATTTTGACGAGCCTTATGTCAGCCGAAGCAATTAATGCTTGTATGGCTGAACCGGCTCAATTTTGAACATTACCAAATTTTTTTGAGAAGAGATCTGGTAAAGGGTGGTGCCAGCCCGGGGATTCGATCCGGGAAACCTCCGATCATCGTCGGGGCCGAAATATTGTCCAGAATTAGCCAGAATACATCCCATAGCCGCTGAAGGAGCATGGTAGCCTCTCACGCTACCCTGGTCGGCAGTCCTGGCGGAGACTTTGCCAAGGTCTCCTTTCCAGGGTTCGACCAGATCCACAATCCTCCAGCAACCAGGCTGAGCTCTCTCACCGCTCAGCCACGATGACCACTACTGACGGAACAATTTTCACAGTCGTATCTGAACTCAACATTATTGACTGTTTTTGTTGCGAGCCGGCAGAGCTAAAACCATTTTGATTTTTTTTTCATATTTTCCTAACTTATACTTTTCTAGCCTGTAACCAATTTGTCGGCCTGTAACATGCTCGAACGTTGTGTACCCATCCATCCATATGACCATGAACACTAAGTTTTCTAAGTTACTCTAACGTCCAATCTAGGGCCCTAGTTGAGAACAGATGTAACGCTGGCTTCGTTGAGAACAGATGTTTATCATCAATTGTGTTCGTCTAGTTACTGATTTCTCTTGTTTACAGCCTAGTAGAGAAAGAGCGTTTTATTATTGGGATTTATGACACCTATTCTAACACACACCACGAACTCCTTCCCCGCCAACCCAACCCCACATCAAATATCACAGAAATCGCATAAAAAAAGGCCCTTCCAGATAGTGAACACGACTTGGTGCTGTTACTTTGGTTTTCAGGAATCATAAACAGAGTTCATCATGCTAACCAAACAAAACAAGTATCTCACTATAAACCTGCAAATTTTCGGTGGCAACTTGCAGCCATCTTCATCAGGCATGAAACCGTGAGTCATACATGCTCCAGCGAACCTCTGACACAAACGTTTTGTAATGTGCGCGGTATCTCGGTGAGCATGTAGCTGAAACTGTTACTTGTGCTGCACCCGTTTTCAAGTCGAGAATTGAGCGTCGTTCGTTGTTGGTTATCAAACTGACCAGCCAGGTTACGTCCAGTTCGTCACTCAAAACCGCCTGCTCAGTTTGAAAACCAAATGGCAAACGATGATGAATTCTCGACTTGAAACGAGTGCAGCCGAGTACAGCACTAGTAACAGTGAGCTTGATGCCCAATGAGATATCGCGCACATTTCGAAATGTTTGTGTGAGAAGTTCGTTGGGAGCATGTCGAACTCACGGTTTCATGTTTGATGAAGGTGGCTGCAAGTTGCCACTGAAAATTTGCGAGTTTATGGTGAAATACTTGTTTTATTTGGCCTTCCAGATGTGTAATATTCTAAAATAACTCGATTATTCACCAAATTATTTTTAATATCAAAGCCTAACGCTGTACAACAAAGCCTAAACTTAAACAAATTGAAAAAAAAATCACGTTTACGGACCCTATTTCAGTACTTCCCAAAACCGGAACCACTAAAATTCCCCACTGTTGGAAATAGTTACATGCTTTGAAGTCAGGCGTGCTGTTCAAGCGGTATCAAACTGTCTCCAGCAGTCAGAGAATGTCAATGGCCTGATTTTGTGGTTTTGGAAGGTATTAAGGCTCATCGCTTTTCAAATTGTGGAAGGCTTACAGTTTTTCCCCTAGAAGAAAACTAGCGGTAAACTATACCTCCTGGATCAACTAATTTGAGGTTATTATAATAGTTGCCTTGAAAAATTTTGCTGGTAGAAGCCGTAAGCTAGTGGGAAATTTCAAGATTGTTCCTGATTTTGGCTCTGTCGAATTGTAGAGAAAGAATTATCTAATGAATTAGACCTTCGACGGCTTATCACCCACGTAGCTTATCGAGGAGTATTACTGCGTTAATGACACTTTCGTCGTCACTTTGCAGCTATAGCTAGTTCCCAGTGAGCGAGATATATTAGCATAAATGAAACCTTATGAACTTGAGGTTATTATTATTTTTTTAAGTAGCTTTACATGTACATGTTTCATCTGTTTTGAAGTAACCTAAAACAATTTGATTTGTCAACTGAAGAATTGGCCACAAGGTGTGCCCTACGATGCATTACCGTGATTGAATTTTCTCTTCTTCTTCCTGCTCACATAGCCTTCGCAATGTTTCATCGTCGCCTTTGAAAAATGTATCATTTTATTTATTTATTGCATTTATTTATTTTTTGGTGTGAAAGTCGTTCGGGAACACCGTAGAGGAAAAGTTACGGAATAAAGATGCAAGCATAGCTCAGTAAGAGTCACATCTCTAAACCAAATGAAATCATTATCAAATGCCATGACCGACAAGGGATGTGTCTATAAGTCAATTGCTGCCGTTAATGTTTTGTTTCAAAACTTGAATTTGCATATTTTTAAGTGGTAAAAGTCGCGGGAGTAGTTGCCATGGAGGGGGAAAATTTTTTGTGAAATTCTATGAGTGTTTTTCGTGGTAATTATTACTAGTTTTGTTTGCCTTGGGGCAAGGGGGAATTCTTCCTTGGAACCCAGTCTTACAGTAAACATCACGTTGGTAGAACAAAAGTTCTCCATTGCGTCATCGGGTGATCCGCAGTTTTGACAGTCGAAGCAGTTAAAATCAACCCACATGCGTTCATCAGTCAGTGTTCTTTCCACAATGCTTTAAACCACGTAAAAACACATTTTGTTAACAAAGAAGAAGAAAGGAGGCGGCTCAAAAGCGTCGGCTGGCGAATTTTTGTTGAACAATTGCCAAATGGATTAGTAGAAGAGAAGGTCCGATTGTCTCGAAGTGCACTGTGCAAATAGAGGCAGGCGATCAAGAGGAGGGAGGGTGGGGTGAGGTTGGTTGGTGGGTAGGTAGGTGCGAATGGCCATTAATCTAGTCTTTGGATAGTGGTGGGGGTAGTGGGGAGTAGCGATAACCCTTGTTCATTCGTTTCTTCCTTCAGTCTGCTCTGGGTCTGAACAAGTTTTTGTATTAAGGAACGAAAGAAAGAAAGAAAGAAAGAAAAGAAAGTCTGAGGAAGAAAAAGAAGGGTGATGGGGCAAGTTTTTATGACCCACGTCTTTAACCCCTCCTCGTCGTCGGCATCGAGGGGTGACGAGAGTTTATTCCCCCCTCACTTGCAAGATGCATGTACCGAAAAGAAAAAAAAAGCTCGTTAGCCTTTGCAATCCTTTGGAGCATTTTGGAGCGAGCAGACTTTCTGTCCAGACTTTGCGGGCTCTTCTTCCGCCAGCTTTGTTTCAGGAGACTGAGTTACAAGCAAGGTAGAAAGACGGGCAGACAGACAGACCTTGACTTACATGGTTGTAGGACGGTCGTGTTTAGAGACAGTCTCGATGGTTGGAGGACAGTCTACTTTCAACGAAGAAACACAATGGGAACCAACATTCTTGGCATTTAGGAAAACATGAACTGAGCCAAACTAAGCCAAATAAGACAAAAGCTGACCCAAACTGAGCCAAATAAAGCACAAACATGCCCAAACTGAGCCAAAAACAGCCCAATCTGAGCCAAAATCACCCAAATTAACCCAAACTGAGCCAAATAAAGCACAAACTGACCCCAAACCGAGCCAAAAAAGCCCAATCTGAGCCAAAATCACCAAAACTGCCCCAAACTATACCCAAACTAACCCAAACTGAGCCAAAAAAGTTCAAACTGAGCTAAAAGTACCCAAACCAAAAGTATCCAAACTGAGCCAAAAAGTACCCAACTGAGCCAAAAATTCCCAAACTAACCCAAATAAGACAAAAACTGACCCAATCTGAGCCAAACTGACCCCAGTGACACACTAACTGACCCAATAATAGCCAATAAAGACCCAAACTATAGGCACAAAAAACCCTGCTAAATGCCGTTTTTTTTTATGTGTCAGGTGGATGGCATGAAGCCCATTGCAGAGTTCCCATCACCCCTGAAAGTCCGGAAGGGTCGGGGAAAGTTTGGGAAAACTACCTTTTTTAGTGAAAATTCGAAGAACTAGTATTTTTTTGTGTACGACTATCGCGTTTGTGCTTCATTTATTTATTGCCTCAGTTTGGCTCAGCTTTTGTCTTATTTAGCTCAGTTTGGCTCAGTCCATGTTTTACTAAATGCCAAGAATGTTGGCTCCCATTGTGTTTCTTCGTGTAAGGTATTCCTTCAGACAGTTAAGTACTCGACTTTTTTTTTTTTAACTCTTTTAGAACCAGTTCGAACACTGGGAAGGTCAAGAGTACCATATGTGCATATAACAGAAATGCCAGTATACAGGGTGGTCAAAAACAGGTGTGCAGAATACGCTAGAACCAGGTTTGCGGGAAATTTCAGAGCACTGTGGAAATTCACTAAAAAATGGCTTCCCTACATGGTGAAAAGCTGCGGAAATTTGAAAAATATGTACGACAATTTTGTGGGAAATTTTGCCCAGTAAGAATTGTATGCACCCCTGGTCAAAAAGTCTGGTCACAGCAAACATCTCAGGAAGTATTGGTCGTAGAAAGGTAACGTTGATATGCTGTAACATGTCACATGACTGTGACGTGTCCCATGACATCAATCAGAATGACCTTGAATCACTCCATCAAGGTCATTCAATTTTTATTTTTGAAACCCTAAGAGATACGACATAAAAGTCAATTGCAAAGTTGTGCGAACTGACGAAATAAACCTCATACAGAACGCAGAATCGAAAAAGCTTCAGAATTACTGGAACGGCATTGCAGTGAAGCAAACTTTGCTTGCTGTAATACTGTACGTGTTTTACCTTTAATCACGTAGTATGCTTTCACCATGATTCCATAATTTTGAAATGACTTTCAGCAGTACTCAGCTTATGCTAAAAGTACGTGTCGCAATAAATACTGAATGAGTGTATTGGGGACAGAGGGGTACCATTGGTTTATTACCCCTTGTTAGCTTCACTACAATGTCTTTTATTGTTTTGTTCATAGCGCTCGTAATTCTTCGTAATTCTGAAGCTACATTTCTACTTTCTGTCTGAGGTTTATTTTATCAGCCCGCACAACTTTGCAATTGACTTTTATGTCGTATCTCTTAGGGTTCCAAAAATAAAAGTTGAATGACCTTGATAGGGTGATTCAAGGTCATTCTGGTTGATGCCATGGGACTCGTCACATGTGACATAATTCAGCACATCAACCTAACCTTTCTATGACCAGTACTTCCTGACATGTTTGCTGTGACCATACCTTTGACCACCTTGTATATTTCATGTCGTGGAGACGAGCGTGCTGTCCACTTTGCTCTTCCATTTCACTAGGGAAATTACACTGAAACCGCTGTATATTGTATTATTGTCTCTACTAATACTTTACTTAGGCTATCATCTTAGTTGGTAGCCAGAGTTCGTTGGTTTGAATCCCTATTACGTCTCAGTATTTCACTAGTAAAGGTGATTTTTAGCGTATGATTTTTTATGTTTAGTAGTAGTGTATCTGTAATTCCCGTATGATGTACAACAATTTGTAAATGTTGATTAATGGCGCCTTTTCACCTTTTCAACTTCTAGACGCAGCATCGTAGAATCTTCGAGCTATATAAAGAAAATAGCGGTAAATTTAAAAACGGGAACAACACTTCGCAGCAGCGTCGCGAATTTTCATAACTAAAACGAGATCACGTGACCCACACCAGCCTATTGGATGACGGAGAATCAGGAACGTGGATGCTGTGTTTAGAATATGAGCAACGCTATCGAAATCGTGAACAGGCGCCTTTAACCAATACAAGAGACACCAACGCATTGTTTCTTTCAACCCCACCTCCTCCCCGAAAACGACATGCCATCGCGTTAACTCCTCAACTGCGTTCGAAATCCCTACATACCGGAGACCCATTACGATCTTGTTGTTCTTCTTGAGTAGGAAAAAAAAAAAGAACGAACAACCTTTGCGCTAAGCCGCAGGCTTTAAGCATTCAAACACTCGATTGGCAAAGCTTTTGGTTCCACAACGACATTCCGAGGGAAAGAACAATCCTGTTGTGGAATTCTCTGCTTCTCAAGTTGTTGTTGTTGTCGTGGTCGTGTGTGGTCCAACTTCAAAGAATTATTGGTGAGGCGCCATTCTTCGTTTTGTGATTCCTATTTTTAATTCGACATGTCGCACGTCTAATTAATGAAACGGTGCAGAAAAATGGACCTTGAGAAGATCGAGTCAGCCACATCTTGATCCGACGAAATCAAAGTGAAAGTGTGGATGGTTTGCAGATTAGAATAGAAAGGTCAAATCGCTGCGTGCTTTGCAGATTTTGCAAACTAGTTATGTAAAGAGCTAGCCTCTGTGGTCTTTCAACGCGAAACCGCCTGCCCAATATACGAAGTGTTAGTGGTGTAAGTGTGCAGCTGCGGTTTGGACATGGCCTTCAATTCCGTGAAAAGCCTTAAATTTAAAAACGAAAGTTTATTGCTTGAAAAACATTATAAAGTGGAGTTTTTGTTGTTGGTGCCTTGACGATAGCTTTGAATTTTGTGAATGTACGTTGTTTGAATGACATATTAATATTAATATTTATTTAGGTATAAAATTAAATAAATGAATAGAAATAGTTTGTCAGCCGAATCCATTTCTTGTGTGAACAGTGTTTTACTCGGATTGGACGTAGAGACAGAAAACTTGAAAGGTGCGCTGCTGTGCAAGCAGTTTTTACCAGAAGGGGCAGCTGACTAGTGCTGTTCAACTTGCTGTATTCCTTTTTCCTCCTTGTCCATTGGTTGGATTCGGTGCATAATGTTTAAGCATTGTTTATGACGGTTTAGCTTCCTGCTCCAAACTGGTGCTAACACAATGGTGCTACAAATGGCAACTTATAAAATACTGGAATTAAAAGGTACCGTAATTTTCGTAGGCTACTGTTGATAAAAGCCTTGAAAATGGTTTGAAAGTTAGCCTTAAAAAGCCTTAAAAATGGTTTCCTGTACAATGTGCGAGCTCTGTAAGCCGCTTCGAGAGCCCGGTCGATTTACGCGCCATTTTGTTGCAACTTCGGGGAAAAGGGGTTGGTTTTTCCGGTCCCCCCCCCCCGTGTACGTTTGGTAGCATCATTTGTGATCTGACGTCATCAGTACGTAAGTGTGGTTCACAGAGGTAATGTATTGCAATCTGTATACTCAATATTAATTTGCCCTACAGAAAAATTTGATTATAGTAATAGATGGGTTATAAAGGAGGGTCGTTTTCCAACATAGCTGGGTGTGGTGATATACGTTCCGACCGGTTTTTTTTTGGGGAGAAACGGGGGGGGGGGGGGGCAATTTTCCCCGCGGGAGGGATAGTGTATTAACAAACTCTACGTGGCTGCTTGTAGCGTTAGTGAATCTAAATGATCTCCGTAATCAAACGTAAACTTTAACAAATAGAAGTCGGTAAAGGGCACCTAGATAATTAAGAGACATGCATGTTGAGAGTTACAAAAATAATATGTGTGTATATTTGCTTATTTTTTTTTTTTTAGTTCTGATTAAAAAGCTAAAGATGTTTCCCTTAACGAAAAACGACCAACAAAACATAGCTACTCTGTTTTAGGTGGGAGTAGTAAAATTACAAGGCCTACATTTTTTTTGTCGACTATCTACAATATTGTACATTGCAATTTACAACGACATAAGTCAGAATTACTAGTCTTTTCCCTTATTAGATGTATTGTAACAAAAAATAATTAGTTGCACAAATGCAATTACCTTACTTTCATTTTTATTATTGTTATTTTTTTGAATCTTCAAAGTAAAATTTGGCTCGATGCCGTTTCGTAAATCGTTCATTGTTTTGAAACATCTATATATTTAAAAAAAAAAATTAAGCAGGACAGCTTAAACAAAAACTGGCCACACCAAGTTGTTGTGTTTCGTCTTAAATATGGGTTTTGTTCCCTATTTTACCCGCATGCTTGTTTTATCGCTTGTTAATAAAGCTAAAAAAGTAAATACAATTTAAAAAAAAATAATTAACCTTATGTACACTCAGTTCAGCACGATATCACCCTCTTCCCCCCCCCCAAAAAAAAAAAAAAATGCTGCAAAATAAGGTGATGTTCGTAGTTTAAAAAAATGTAATAAACCAAACGAAAAAGAATGAAGGGTGGGAAAGGTGCAAGCAACAAAGTTTTCAGGTCTTTTTCTGTAACAAAAACAGTGTCAGTGACAGATTAAAACTCCTTATCTGGTCGTTTATTACATAATCACACGCATGATTCTGGTTGAGTTGCCATACTGCCTGAGGGGGGAATTGAACCCACGATCTTTGAAACCAAATGCCGAGGTCCTACCGCTGAGCCATACTGACACGGCCATATGGCTCAGCGGTAGAATCTCGGCATTTGGTTTCAAAGGCCGTGGGTTCAATTCCCCGCTCAGGCAGTCTGACATTTAAGCCCAAAAGGCAACGTAAATAGGTTTGCATCTGCATTTATTTAACCTTTCTCTAGTCCATTAGAGACGGTTGTTTTAAATATAGATTATAATGTGCAATTTACTTTTCCAATACACCAATGCACACTTTTTAGTCGTGCCCTGTTGGTATAAAACATCTGCTTTTCCAACTGCGTACGGTACTCGCACATTTATTCCCTCCCTCAGTATTTCTCTTCATACGACACGTGGAATTACTGATGCAGTGCATCCTTCTTTTTTTTTTCTTCTTTCGTCCGTCGAATGCGAAGCGAATCCACAGATGTCGGCTTTAAGACGCGGTTGAAATTTCCAAGAACGAAGATGCAGTTTCAACTTCCCGGAATCAATACGGCCAGGAAGGGGAACGTGGGTAAGCGGAGCGGGAGATGATGAAAATTCGATGTAATGTCGTCTGTTGGTTGTTGTTAGGTGTGTGACTTTGGTAATTCAGGTCTGCAGGTGAGGGTAGCTGATAGTAGGCTGATTATAAATTCATACAGCAACGAAACTGTTTCGGACAGAAAAGAGAGAGAGCAGCCTCCATTTATTCGGAGTCCGAAATTAAAAGCAACCAGCTAACAGGAATACAAATAGATGTAATAAAAACAATGGACAGAAAGAAGTAAAAATGACGGTAAAATCATCCCAAGTTAAATTTATGATCTTAAAAACACCTCGTGGACTTTGAGAAATTGACCTCTTCCAGAGCTCTCTTAAAACTACACAGGGATTGTGCCGAGACCATCCCAGAAGGCAGAGTATTCCAAATGGGCACAACATGGTTAAAAAAAAAAAGTGCTTGTAATTTTTGCCATAAAAGGAGCCAGGCGGTAATTTTAAGGATTGCCCCTAGTAAAGATATTAAGGCTTAAAGTTAAAAAAAAAAGCCTCTCGGGCTCCACTGCAGTTTGGTTGTGCATGATAGAGAATATGAGATAAAGGTCAGTCTTCAAGTGCCTCATCTCCAACGACTCCGGTTCGAGAACTTAGACGTTCCGTGTATGGCACATTACACAGTCCTGGAATGTACTTGTTGAACACCTATCTGGACCGATTCAGTAAGTTTAATTTCCTTAATGAGATATGGTGACCAGACCTGGCTGGCATACTCCAGTATGGGACAGACGAAAACCAAGAAAGCCCAAGTTAAGGTTGTTCTGTCTTCATCTCATTTTTTTTTCTATTGGGGCGATATGATTGCAATGTGTGGTTGCCTTTAGGTCTGCAGAAATGCAAACACTGAGATTTTTCGTGATCCTTACTTCATTAAGCAAACAACAGTTAAGGGAATATGTCATTTGCAGGTTTTTTACCAAAATGGAGGCTCTTACACGTGTTATTATTAACAGGTAATTGCCATTTTATCGACCATTCTGCTAGTATGTTCCAGCTCAGATTTTTCCAGCGGTTTTTCCCCTCCTTTGCTGGTATTTAGGTAACAGATCTTTAATTGCGAAGCGTCGAACACCTTTGTTTGATATGATGATAGCTCGATCGAGGATAGCTCTAGGATGATCCCATGCCAGATTTTGATTTTGATTATATTGGTGACAAGTTATATGGATGAGCCAGTCATGCCATCCTTATAACAAGCAGTTTCAAACAATTCCCGCAGATTTCCCAAATTTCCACAGAATTTTACTAATGGTAATGCACTGTGTTTGAATGACTTTCCAGTGTCTTCCAAAATTTGCCACGTACCTCGTTCAGTCACTTTTGGCACTCTGGCCTTCTTTGATGACTCCTTCTATGCTCGTCTTCATACTGGCTTAGGAGACCCATCTTCAAACAAGCCCAGGTGACCCAATTTTTGCTCAGGCCAAGGTGACCCCCGTCTTCATCCAGGCCGAGGTGACCTGGATGAAGACAGGGGCCTCTGTATCTTCATACAGGCCGAGGTGACCCCGTCTTCATACAGGCCAAGGTGACCCCCAGTCTAAATACATGCCGGGGTGACCCGTCTTCGTAGAGGCCTATGTGACCTGTCTTCATACAGGCCTAGGTGTCCCATGCATGTGTTTACTGGAAGGACGCTGCAGGGTACCTCATTCAGGTCGACTCTGAAAGTTAACAAATTCTTCTCCTCTATCATAGTAAAATACCAACGTCGTAGAAGTGTTTCTCCTGACTTGCTGGAGCAACAATTTTAGGAAAGCAAGCGAATAATCTGGGTACATATTATAGGTTTTGTGTTGGCATTATTTGCTGGTGTTCATTCGTCGCTCGATTCCTTTGCAATAATTGCTCGATTCCTGTGCAGCAACGCTTGATCCCTTTGCAGTAATGCTCGAATCCTTTGCAGTAATGCTCGATTCCTTTGCAGTAATTGCTCGATTCCTTTGCAGTAATTGCTCAACTTGCAGCAATGTGCACCTTCAATAATTTCGACGAGCCTTGTGAGCGTTCAGGTACCCATGGTTTCTTGTGGATCACACTGCCTTTTAAATTGTGTCGTGGTTCTAAAGCAAGAAGGCTCGATTTCTAATCGCATACTGACCTCTAGGCCCAATGGGCCTTGGAAAATCACTAATTGTTTCAGATCTCAAGAAGTAAAAAAGGTTGCACGTGAAAATGCAGTGTAGCCTAGCCAACTCATTTTGTTAAAAATTTATGTAAAAATTGATAACCTTGTAGTCAGTTATTGTACAATCAAAAAACCAGCATTAACGCCGTTGACTGTCAGTCTGTACGTGTTGTGGATACACAAAAGAAATAAGCCCTAACTTGAAATGCAAGCTGTGTGTTTCTCAGAAAGCCTGATCAAAGCATGGTACAGCTAAATAATAATTGTGAGCCGAGCTATTCAAAGAAAACCACGTTAGGACGGATGTTAACCGTCACCAATAAATGTTTAACCTGCCACATATAGCTGGTTAGGTGACGGAAGGGTAAAACCACTAACGCCGTCCCTGATTTACTTCGAAAATAAAGAAAAGCTAGAAGACAGGTAAACTACAAATAAACCAAACCAGATCAAAGCAAAGCACATCACAGTGATGATTAAGTGTGCACCTAAAGGACACACGATCGAATCTCGCAACCGTATATGGAAAATCTTCCGTAACATAGTTACCGGGACGCTTCAGCATGGTTACTGGGATGCTTCAGGTTGGTTACCAAAGATGCCATGGAACATTTTCCATACACGCTCGCAACTGACTTACAGGACTTAAAAAAAAAGGCATGTCTAGGTATGTAGCTAGGAGTCGAAGAGTTAAGCACTGGTCAAGTAAGAATATGCAAGTGCTTTTAAAGTTCTGGTTTACGGTATACCTCAAAAGGTGTTAAAGGTACATTCCTTCCGGTTGGTTCTCCTGTATGGCTCAGTTTTGCAACATAATACTTCAGTCGCCTGTAAATGTAGCAAAGGCATACATCCCCCCCCCCCCCCTTTTTCCCCTCCCTGGCGAGAAACGGTGTTGCTACATTCACACTAACCACGTAAATGTTACAAATGCTATTTCACGCAGGATGCTCGAATACAGTGAGAACTTATGTCCTTTTAAAGCTTAAGTTATCCCTCAGACAGAACCTGAGAGAAACACACACAGTTCCGCACAACTTTTGGTTATTGATCCCTTGTTTCCCCCACCCTGCGCTTAGGACGAGAGAAAAACGCAAAAGATAAAAAAAAAAGCTTGCCTCGTATGTGGACGACCAATCTGGTGGTCCCAACAATCTTTTTGCTACCCATTCCTATGACCAGTCCGTTGTTAGATAGGGGCCAAATTGCGCTGTTACATCGGCGCGCGTTGCTTGAGTCTTATCCAAAAGTTGGCACTCTTGGTTGATTGCATACAGCCTCATAACGGTAGAGAAAATACAGGGGGGAATTACGTGTTCTAAACATTGGAAGCATCGAGACAGTGGTGCGGTAAGGGTAGAAATGGCTGATTGGGGTGGATAAGAAGAAAAGCAATCAGATTGTGGGTCAGTTACCCGCTGTTTGGTAGCCGTGGGTGCTTCATGGGTGCTTCTTCGGCTAGAAGAAGTATTAATTTGAGCTCGGTATGTTGCGCAAGCTCCATGATATCCTTTGCAGAATTGTTACAACTTTTTTATATTGGTTACGTAGCAAAACGTTACACTGGGCTACGAGGTTCTGAAAATTTTCTCCAAAAGAGTTAAGAATTACTGTTTTAAAATTATTTTAAAGTTGAAGACTCGACAGATTTTTTTTTCTGAAACTCGGGCCAGTTTTTCTTTAGTTAAGCATGCGGTGAGTATGAATATTTGCGATACTTTTGAATTTCTTAACCTTTAAAGTAGACTAGTTGATGAAATAAATAAAATAAAATCAACCCACAAAGCTTCACGTAAAGCGTCCTTGTTTGGGCTAGGCGTAGTTAAATTTAGAACTAAAAAACTGAACTATTTTCGAACACTGCAGAATATCTTTTATCGAAAGTTATATCTGAGACCTGTGGACAAGTTACAGTAAAGACTAATGGTCTAGAGGACGTTGGTGAATTTTGTTTTGCTCCGAATTTTCAACCCTGAATACAATTGAAAATACAATTGAAAATACAATACAATTGAAAATTGATTGGGGTTTGGCAGTGGAAGTATAGCTTGGAAGTTTCTTCCTGACTATACAGAAAAGGCCACGAGAGAGCGTACGCGCTGAGCTGTGGGTATCTTTAATAAAATTTACAATTTTGTGACGGGCTGTATGGTGTATTCCATAATTAGACTGTCAATGCAAACACCCGTCAAGGTTTGAGCCGCCACTCAAATAAGTATTCCTAGTTTTAAGCATCATTATGAGGCAAAGATATGTTCATTTTACTTTCCATACGTTCAATTAGAACGTCAAAATAACTGACCCAAAGTTTTATGAATTGCAAAATGGGGTACTAACGAACGACCAATTTTCTCTTGAGACAATAAAACCTATCGATTGCTGTGCAAAACGATGGATAAAACACAGATTCCAACTTGCTACACTATTCCACGGTTTCCTAATATTTATAAAGGCTTGACCATAGAGAGTCGACGTGTTATCCGCTTAACCTCCGATTCTGCCATCAGTCGCGCTGCAAGCACACTGTAAAAAAAAAAGGACTGTTCTAGCATCTGAATTCAATTATGGAAGTAACTCGTGAATCGTGATACACGAATTTTAAACACGAAACATTTCATGACCAGTAAATAAGTTTAACAACAATAGCGATGCTACAAACCTCTTCGTGCACTAGATATTGAAATAAAGGCTCATCATCATTTAAGGCTTATCATTTCCGTAAATTTAAACAGACGAAGAGCCAAAGTACATGTTGGTTGTACCGTATATTGAGCTACAGCATTTTCTATTCTCTTTTTAAAATATTACTAAACGATCCTTTCACGCAGCAATCAATCGTACGAAGACTTCAATGATAGTTGCCATTTCGTAAAATAGTATTAGTTTTGTGCTGCAACACCAAAAACGCTAATAATGAGAAGATTACCATGTTTTTATGCGTGCCGCTAACACTAGTCAGTGCGATGAATACAGTTTGCAGAGTGTGCTTTCAGCACGTCTAGCGGCAGTGTTTTCAACTTTTGTAAGACGTGGCTCGCATGTTGTGCCAACGCGATTGTCAAGCCTTTATAGATATTAGGAAACCGTGACTTTTCAAAGTCAACACTTTCGCATTGAGCTCACATCGAGCGTTTTTATAACAGGAAAGTATAATTACTGGGTGGCATTTAACTTCATGAAATTATATGAGTAAGGAATAAATAAAAAAATAAAAATCTGTTATTGCATTGACGGAACGTGGGGAGAAATGGTGGAAGGAAACACGCCGTTGCACGTGATAACCGGCTGTGTTCAAACCCTTTTTGTATTGACGTGGCACATCCAGAATATGTGGCTTCAAATCAGTGGTGGAAGTAAAGCTTGGTCAGAGCGTCCCATATGGTTACAGAAAGGGCTACTCCGGGAGGATTACCCGCTTGGCTTGCATTGGGATGGGCGGGGTTGAGTTTGTCCGGCGTATTATTTCTGAAAACGGTTTTTGCCTGTCAAACAGGCCATGCAGCGCACGTAGGTGTTATTGATCGCTCGCCGGATCGCTCTCCTTTTGTTTTGCATAGTTTCTATCTTTAGCCTCTCTGCTATGTATTAGCTCTTGGCACGCCAACTTTCGTCTCCCTCGCTCAAGCCAGCTAGCCAACTTCGCTTTTAGGTCAATGTGTTCATTAATTCTGCCTAACTGTCTGCTGTTGGGATGTTTGGGGCCAATTTGTGCTCCTCTATAAACCCGACTTCATAATTAATTTTTCCTCGGCATGTAAGAAAACGTCCTGGTTTCTCTGTATTTAGGTTTTTCTTGCTTAGCCGGATTTGCGTTAGCCTTCGACTGTAATCTCGCATTGAGTCTTACGTAACTGTTTCTAAGGGCTCGTTTATGCAACAACTCGCCCTTGCAAGCTCGTAGCTGGAAGCTAGAAATCATCTGAAATTGTAACATGGCGACTGTTTTAGTTCGGCCACCTCGCAACGAAATGCATCAATAATTGAGTTTAGAAGCGATTCGGAAAATTGTTTTGTGAGGAGAAATTGTTTATCTTACTGTCATGAATTATAGAACTGCAAGCATTTGCTCCAACGATGTCGGATTTAGCTAATCCAGGAAGCGATGTTAACCATGGCAACGACACCTTTGCCATCGCGATTAAATTCCAGCTGCGAGAATGTGAATGCGAGTTTCATAAACGCGCTCTGATACAAGGGCGTATTTATTCGGTAATCTCACGACGCATTCTTGCGGCTCACAGCTACAAGACTGAGAAAGAAATGTGTGGGAAAATTATTTCATATCGCAAATGCGAGACTTAAAAGGGCAGTCTTCCTATAGAGTAGTGACAATATCGTCAAACTCTATGGTGGAGCCAGTCATGGGGCTAGCTGCAAGGGGCACTGGTAAACATGGAGGGGAAAAAAGAAGTCGTCTTACTGAAGCCAATACTGTTAGGGCGCGTTTATTTAATGACTCGCCTTTACATTCTCACAGCTAAAAGTTAGAAATTATCTGAAATTCCAACATGGCGGCGTTTTTAGCTCTACCAGCTCGCAACGAAAGAGCCAATCATTGAGTTTAGAATCGATTGGGAGATTTGTTTCGTCAGGAGGAATTCTTTATCTTACTGTTACGAAGTATAAGATTGCAAGCATTTTCTCAAACAACGTCGGATTTAGCTAATCCAGTAAGCGTTGTTGCCATGGCAACAACTCCTTTGCCATCGCGATTAAATTCCAGCTGCGAGAATGCAAAGGCGAGTCGTTGCGTAAACGCGCTCTTAGAGCGGATTTCTCAACCCTAAAACACGCGATTTATTTAGATTTGTTGGCAGTTGCTGACATTTGTAGCAAGCGGAATCGTTTCTTTTTGGAGCTTGATTTACCCAATCAAGCTCATATACGCTAGCAAACGAGTTCGGCATGGTACGATGACTCCTCATCACCCGCAAACCGCTTTTCCTAAATAAATTGGGCTGCGCATGCGCCGACTCTGACGTCATTTGTGATCTCTGAAATCAACATGGCTGTCGTTCTCGATCCGACGAATCGACGCAACTATAACGCAACTCTGGACTAACAAACTAGTGAACACTTATTATGAAACGTAAGTGGGACTGTTCCGAACGTAAAAAATTGTATTCGAGTATGCTACAATCAGCATTGTGGAATTTACGTTAGGATAGATAGCCACTGGAAGAAACGATTGCGGCCTGCGCAATGCCAGCAGAGATAATTACTCCTTCCAGGCTCAACTCTTATCGCAGCTGGCCTTGACTATGCGCGACCTCTCGGCGTCGATGCTGGTTAGCTTTTTAGGCACGTCGCCGGCGATAATTCTGCTTATGTTTTAACAATTCCAGCACGAAGTGTCGTTAAAAATGTGAAATAGATGTAATAACTACCCATCAGACCACAGCTGTAAGTTACATTTATTTTTAACAAAATAAAAATTCCTAAACTTTGTGATCATTCTGACTGCCACAGGGCTTCGTCAAAAATACGTGAAGAGCAGCGTTTTTTGTGGTTGTTGTTGTGGTTGTTGTAGTTGGTTTTTTCCCCGTCCGCCAAGTAAAACTAGGGTGCCGGTAACAGACACTTCGTCTGCATACCGTTATTTAAACCCAAAAACAAAAAAATTAGCATAAATAAGTCTAAACTAATTACCCTTCCTCCCGCCATACAAAAAAATCTTACATTTTTTTCTTTTTTGGGGCGGAGGGGGTCCCCCCCCCCCACACACACACAGCAGTCCATTTAACATTCGAGCCTATCACATATGCTATCACATATGCCGTACAAAATCAAGCTCCATAGATCACAGTTGTGTTCTTGTTCAGTGCTTTAGACAAAGCGTGTGGGGGCTGTAACTAAGTAATTTAATGATTTCAAAGCTCAGGTGGTTCCGTTCAGAAAGCGCGGGGAGGGAGGCTGTAATTAGGTAATTTAATGATTTCAAAGCTCAGGTGGTTCCGTTCAGAATGAGCGGGGAGGGGGGCTGTAACTAGGTAATTTCACGATTTCTGAGCTTAGCTAAAGCCTTTGATAAAGCGCAACAATATGCCCGAAAATTAAGTTTGTTTAAAGTTGTTGGGTTTGCGTTGTTTTCAAGTTATCTTGTCAGGAAGACATGTCGATTTAAGATGGCATGATGCTTTACACTCTAAAATTGTTAATGTATTTTTGTTGTCTTAGTCTGCTAATTTATCTTCATCATCATCATCATGCAGTTCAGAGAAGCATTAAATGAAATTTGTGAAATGTGCATCAGTTAGCTTCAGAAAAACAAAACAAAAAACACACAAAAAATGTTTGGATTTCAGGTCAAAATGGGTTTTCAATTTCGTTAGGCTTTTTTTCTGCTGGTTGCGCATTATTTATTATGGATGTTGGCTTTGTTTTAAATTGTTTATGACTTTTTCTCCCGGATTTTTTCCCTCCGTACGCTATTTGCAGGTTTGTTTTTCATTATTCTTCTCACTCCACCCCCCCCCTCTCTCTCTCTCCCATTTCTTCCGGTGATTGATAATTCAAGAGTAGGTTGGCGCCGCACGAATTATTTTTTATTCATGTGTTATTTTCGCAGTATGAATCGAAACGGAAATTGTTTTAAGGCAATTTTTGAAGCAGTGAATGTGTAACGAACTTTATACATAGATGAACGCATTTGCTGAAAATGTCAGTGTTTGGGGGTTTGCTGAGAACACGTATGGAATGTATCTAGTGGGGGATATACAAAACAAAAAAAAAACTACATTTTTCCTAACAATACGAAAAAGATCGCTGCAGTTCAAACTGTGAAATCATCAACTTCAACCATTACCGAAATTAAAACATCCGCACACTTTCACAACATAGACAAACACTTTGTCTTGCAAATTTTCGACCCCGTACAGGTGTCTTCATCAGGCTTCAAAGATTATTGGGACTCCTACAACTTCTTCCTTCGTTTTTGTTACCAGCGAATTCAAATTTGGCAGCCCTCGTAACCCCGAGGCTACGAGGGCGGCCAAATTTGAATTCGTTGGTAACAAAAACGAACGAAGATGTTGTAGGAAGTCCCAATAATCCTTGAAGCCTGATGAAGCATACACCTGTATGGGGTCGAAAATTTGCAAGACAACAATGCTTGTCTATGTTGTGAAAGTGCGGCAGTTTTTATTTCGGAAATTGTTTACACTTTTCCTAATAATATCAGGTCTTACTCTTACATTAAACGACTGTCTAAACGTAGATTTTTCATCGCAGCTTTTCTACATAACGACTGTGTTTTGAAACCAAATATCGGTTTATTGTTTGAAGTAAGGCATCCGATGTTCAGTTTGTTCTTGCTAGCTGGAAGTAAGCTAGTGGCATTTGGTGATTTTCAGCTCTTTGGTTCAAAGGAAATGGTCAAGTGAGGTCGAGCCAATTGAATAAATAATTGTTTCTTCGTTTGGAATTCTTAGTTATTGTCGGGGGTCCGTACGCAGTCTCGAATTCATTGATAAGCCCTAAATTTGAAATACTAAAATTTTGTGGTTCTGTTGTCTTGAGAATTTTTGTTATTAACACCACGAAATGACGAAGAATTCTGTTATTGTACTACACTTGATGAAATGTAGCTACAATGTAATATCGTATTCATTCGACGCCAAAACGACAATCACGTCAAGAAAGTAATACAAATAAAGAAAAAAATTATTAAAAAATTAGAAAAAAAAAATAAATTGCTAAATTTTGTAGCTGTTTTAGGCCATTCTTTTATAAAATCTTTTATAAATTCTTTTATAAAATCAGCTTCGTGGTGGATCTCTCAGACCCCTGCCCCAAATAATTTTATTCCTTGGTTGCTTAATTGTTTTTTTCCAACGTTTTTTTGTCACGTGGCAACCCTGCCTTATTGTCACGAATTATACGACTGCAAGCATTTTCCCAAACCACGACGCAATAGCTATAGATAGTTAACGTGGCAACGACATGGACATCCTCACGACAAAAATTCTGATCGCGAGAAGGCAACGCGATACGGATGTATAAACGCATCCTCATTGTTGTAACCGTTACTTCCATCTTGTTTTCGTTAAGGCAATTTGCGTATCCAAGCGGTGGATGTTTTCGTATTTGATGCCTAGCAGGGATGCCTGTGGGTGGTGGCTCGAAGCCCTGTAATCACGGCGATGTGTGCCGAAATGGTTTGGCTTTTTCGGTGTGCAAAGGGTTGTGTGCAAGCGGGCGTGGCGCCAGCCCAGGTTAGCCCAGCCATCAGCCCGCGGCAGACTCGCAGACAGACAGGCGGCGAGACTAGAATCCCTCCGTGGCGGCGTTCGCCTCCTTCTTCGTTACCTCCGGTCCGTTGGTGTGTCAGTGAACTTTCTTTCTGCCGCGTTACGTGGCGTTTTCAGCGGTTAGGTCGATGCGTCACGAACGTTGACAAGAGAGATGGACGTGCTAGTAACTTCAGCGCTTTTCTTTCCGTCGATCAGTATTGGGTTGCGAGTCAATTACTGTTTTGGTGGTGGCGGCAAAATACTTTTAGGAAGGGGGCGGTTGGGAGGTGCACGTTTTTTCTTGATATCGGCGAAACTTAAAAGCGTGTAAAGAGCGAGCAGCTCTGGTTGTGCCTCCAACCTCTTCCCCCCACTCTCCTCCCTTCTCAACCTCCGTAAAATATGTCTTAACTAAGTAGTGGAATGACACATTTTGTACGAATTTCGAGCAAGCCCCATGCATTTTCTTCAGTCTGCCCGTGCTTTTTGCCATTTCCTTACACGATATAGTAAATTTGGTGAGCAGTTCAAAAAACCCTGAAAACACTGTGCACTGGTTGTTCCCATCACTGTGTAATGGGAACAACCAACCATTCATTACACAATAATTACACGATTTGTGCAATGGCCATATCAGGGTTTTCTCGTTAAAGTCCATTTTTTTTAAAGCTATTCCTCTTCATCCGTATTTTTTGTAGATGACTTTGTAAAAGACATCCATCCTGTAGCGAGATATATCCCAGAAGCAAGATTAGGTTAGGTTAGCCTATTTACGAGGTTTATATATAGCGTTTTGTAATAAATACTAATTATTTTAAAGCTGTTTGTTGATTGTATTGATTTGAAAGGTTTATTTTTAAACAGTGGTGCATTACATGGTGGTTGTAATGCACCTTGTTTGCACCCCTTAGAGGGTAGTCATGCTTTAAAAAAGTTAAAAAGAATTGCAATCAACCTTGCTAAAATGATATCATCCTTATGCCAAATTACCATAGGTTAATGAAAAAAGTAGTTCATAGAAGTAGCCTACTGTTAGATCGAAAGCTCTACGTATTATCACTGCTCTTGCATTGCTATAGGGCATCTTTAAACGGGTGTCGGATGGCTGCTATTTAATAGTACACAGAATTTTTATTAGACTTCTCGGAAAGAATTAGATCTTCATCTTTCATACAAGTTTATAGTTAGAGCCAGTTAACTAAATGGACAGCTCACAGGTAGGATGGCCAGTGCACCATATGCAGAATTATTACGTTTAGATTTGTTGAAAACAATCATACAAGCCTTATAGTTACACAGCACATTTATATAAGGATTTCCAGGGATTATTTTAGTCGGAAAATACTTGTACAGATCACGTAGGCTAGCTAGAGTTTTTGTAGGAATAGGATGTTTCTACAGCCATGTTGGAAAGAATTTTAGGAAGAATTCACACGTCCGCAATAGAACCAAGGCAATGGAATCAATAGAATCCGCAATAGATTATCCTCTAAAGTCTTCACCAGGCTCTCAAATATTAGTCGTTACCCACATGATGAAACTTGTCAGCCCGTGATTCGTTCCTTGTTGGATTTTACAGCTCGCCTGAATTGTGCGGGATGAGCAACATTGGGTGACGTTCTTGTAAATGTGGTTGGAGTTAAGAATTGGAGGAAAAATTTCTAATTTCTATAGGCCGAAAATATCGTCCAAAACCGGGACTATATACTAGACGGTTTGCTGTCAGGGCAAGTATATGCCATTCTAACTTAGTAACCGACCCATAATCAGTTTCGGCGGATACAATTGTTTACATTGTTTTTGAAAGCAAATGCAACTGTGTTGCATTATTAACGGGGTCAGTGTGACGTAAGAGCTACGTCACATCTTTACAAGTAATAAATGAACGAGCTTGTTTAAGCTCCAAAATCGTTACAGGTAATAAGTGAACGAGCTTGTTTAAGCTCCAAAATCGTAACAAAAAGTGAACGAACTTGTTTCAGCTCCAAAATATTTACAGGTAATAAGTGAACGAGCTTG
>JAHWFP010030373.1:106713-122707 GCA_023313725.1 Lithobius niger
CCCCCAAGCGTTAAATAATGACCAGTGCCTTAGAAATACCGAAAGACAGGAAGTTTCTATCCCAACTGACGTAGTAACGAAAGGGTGCTTTTCTTAAAACTCGAATAAATTTGCCATACGATAGGAGGGCCTTGACATTCGTGAATAGACGAGTCACCCTACGGCGTGCCAAAGTGCTCAGCGTGCCTTCGTCCTGACGCCATTCCCGTCACCGAGTTAAAAACTTAATTTAGCATTAAATCCGTTTAATATAGCATCTGGTGCACTCTATTCCAGGACGAGTTCACGTGCGGAGTTTTAAGCCCACCAAGGGGCGTATGTCTTGAAACACCTGCGGTGGGATTGGGGCCAATTTAACCCGTTTTAGAGCTGCCTGAATTGAAAGAGTGAGGAGTTCTTTCTGGTCTTGTCCCAAAAACAGCTCTACTCCATCAGCCACAAACACGGGCCAGTCGGTATAAAACGGGCAATCCCGACTTCTGAAATGGCGCTACAATTGCACACCTAGGGACGGCGACGACGTACGTAACCCAGCCGTAAGGCGAAAATGTTATATTTGATGGCTAGTTTTCAGTTTTTATTTCAGGTAGGAATCACCCACTTTGTTATAATAAAAAAAAAATAAGTACATTTTTTTTGTTTTTCTTTAAAGCATTCCTACAGGCATAGATCACTCGTTTTAAAGTCGCATATCACCGATTGAAAAGCGAACGAAAATACCATGGCGCCACCTAGCGGCAGTGAAATTGTTAACCTACACAGGTCGCTCCCAAAGAAATGGTGTTGGTGTATTCCTTCACATGATGCCAGCAAGTACTAGATAGTAGTAGACAGCGCTAGATGTTGGCAATTCTGCAGTCTTTCAATCGGAGATAGGTCTACTGCTACTTTAAGCCCGAATTGAAAATGATGGACGATTTCGTGTCTGTGGTGCACCCAAGAAATTAGCTTTATTTTTTTGTTGGAGGTGTGCGGGAGGGGGGGTGGGGCGTATGGAGGAGTAAGTGAATTCAAAATGGGACCCGAGAATTAACTAAGGAGGGTTTAAGTTACCGGAGCCGTGTAAGACAACTAATTTTCAGCAATTTTAGCGACTTTGAAATGCTAAAAGGCCGAATTTCAGGATTATTTTTTGTTTAGTTGACTCGTAAATGACGTATTTGTATACTTTACCAAATATCTTACTCCTAACAACCCCCCCCGCCGGCGGGGCTGTACCAAACTTCGGGGATTCCCGAGAATTATTTATTTCCTTGAATGTATGAAGCCGTTAGTCAATTTCTAGCAGAACAAATTACGATCTAACATGCTTCAAGGTTAAAAATCGTGAAATTACCCAGTTGCAGACCCGGCGGATGGAGGGAAGAGGTGGGGGGGGGGGGGGTGTAACGAGGTAATTTCACGATTTCTGACCGTAAAGCATTTTTAGGGGGGTGGGCCGTACTTTTCCAGGGCTCTTAATAGGCGATTTACGGTATAATAAAAAATTCAAATCTCGTAAAATAAAATATGTATATTTTAAGCACGCAAAGTCCGCCCCTGACTGGAGTATAATCCATTGTTGTGGTTTTTGATTGGTGGTAACTAAGGTTGACTTAGTGGGAATTTGCATTAAAGCGCCGACTGCCAAGCGCTCATATTAACGGGTAGGTGTCTGGTTTTAGATTCAGTTTCTAATCGAAACTTGTAATTCCCCATTTGCGCACAAAGTAGCTCAAATCCCGAACGTAGTAGAGGACTAGTACTGACGCGTCCTTAGTGTTGAAAGTCGTGGTGCACGTTGCACATATGGAATTTCGAGGGTCTTTTCGGAGAACTAGTCACATAATTTGTGTCAGCATTAGCAAAGAAGGCGCTTGCCAAAAATTTGCTTGTGTTGTGTAACGATAGGGTTTTTTTTTGTTTGTTTGTTTGTTGTTGCCGGCAAGTTTTTAACTTTGGAAGGGGGAAAACTCGTATACGAAATGGAACTGATGGTTGACAGAAAGAGGGAAAAAAAATCGAAACGAAAGTGGAATGTGATTATTAAAATGCTTGACACGTGCACGCGCTGCATTGAGTCACTGAATTCCGCCAGTCAAGTTTCTGAGAAACAATTTTTTAAGTTTTTTTTTTTTTCAAATGTGACTCAAAAAGCTGCTTTTGATTTTTGCCGTGTTTCGTTTGAGAAAAAAAATCGACTTAAAAGCCTGCAACTCATTACTCTTCGAAACTAGATCATTATCTTAGACCTGCACTCGTTAGAGGAAAATTAGTTAAAACGTTGTCCAAAAAAAAGGGTGGAATACGGACCAATTTTCTGGAACCGTAATCCAATTTTGATTCCTGAAAGTGAGTCTTATTTTTCGAAGTTTTAATTTTAGAACTTAAAGGCCGGTTGCCTTCAAATTAGCATTGCGGCACCAAGGCTTATCGAGTTCTCTCTCGCAGGAAGCAAAGGAATGCACAAAGCAAAACTTTTAAACGCAACTAACAAGGCACGTGACTCGTTAATTAGTGAGTACAAATTTGGTACTCCCTCGTGCACCCACGAAACAAGCTATAAAGATTAACGATATTAGTGTCACTAGATGGCACCAGGAGATTTTCTGTATATTTTTCCGTGATGCCAACTAGTGACATCAGTATCGTTAAGCTTTATAGCTTGTTTCCAGGTGCACGAGGGCGTACCAAATTTTTACTCAATAATTAAGGAGTCACGTGGCTTGTTTGTTGAACTCGATAGGCCTAGATGCTGCAATGCTAATTTGGTGGCAACCGGCCTTTAATGTTGTTATCCTGTGATGCGGAATACGAATTCGTTAGGCCTCTATAACCACGCGCCAAGGCTGTTTGCCGTGACGCACGTATCACGTAACTGCGCTAGTCCACTCGGATGGCCAAAGATCTGCTGTTCTCGTTCGTAAGTGGCTAACTCGTGATGACGTCACGGTAAACAGCCTTGGCTCGTGGTATAGTTGTAATATTCGCGTTTCGAAAGCTTATCTCTTAGTGTAAATCCTATGATTACTAAAAACAACAACAACAAAAAAACAACCTGCTGGTTTTTGACTTAACTTCGACTTACTTAAAAATATAGATTTGAAATTTTTTCCGCCGGTTCGTTGCCCATTTAAGCAGCATAGCCGGAATCTTAAATACACCCGTGCAATGCGAGCCTTGTGGGGTGAGGACCCTGGACAAAGTGAGCAGCAGTTACCGAGTGGTCAGAATCATGGCCTGTAATGGTTTTAAGCCAATAATCTTCTCCGATCGTGCAGTGCCGTAAAAGGGGGTGCACAGGGTGCAAGGCACTCGGGCACATAAAAC
Organism: Lithobius niger; assembly: GCA_023313725.1. Classification (NCBI taxonomy): domain Eukaryota; kingdom Metazoa; phylum Arthropoda; class Chilopoda; order Lithobiomorpha; family Lithobiidae; genus Lithobius; species Lithobius niger. Next base: position 110,023 of record JAHWFP010030373.1, read on the forward strand.
TCCTGTAAAATAGGCCACAACCTGGCACCCAAAGTTAGTCGTTTGGGGTCCTACATTTTACTCTTACACCCCCCCCCCCCTGAAAAGGTCTAGCTGCGGCACTGCCCACGTGCCCCTAATAGGGTCTGTAGGGTCTATATGGTGACGTAAAGTTAGCAATGGATGTAACTGTATTCCCACTTGCCTGTGTGACCTACCCTGTCAGACAATAACATAAAAATTGCCAAACTGCCGTGTAACAACACATTTTATCTTTCTTCCCCAGCTGGAATCAATTTATTTACATGATGTAGGGAAAAAAAACCGCAGACTAATACAAACTGCCATTCATTTCGTTCGTCATGTGCTAATGTCGTCGAAAACTCCGTTACGAAGAGTGACAAAAAAATACGGGTTTAAAACGACTTTTAGGGCGACACATAGCCAATTTTCCAAAGCGCCTTGGTTACCAACAAACAACAACTATTTATCATGATGTCGCGTTTGGTTCTGCAACGCTATGTACACACGCGGGAAACGTGAGGTTGCCCCCTAACGTCAATCAAGACAGCTACATACGAGTAAAGTTAACATGAACCGCATTTCGTGGTCATTGCAAACCGCTCTATAATGCGTGTTATTGCTGGCAAACGCAGCCACCAATGGTTTAGGCCTGCAACGTTCGACTAACTCTTTCCATTTGCTGAAACACAGTGTGCGTGAGAAAACATCCCATGCGCGAGCCACGTGGACGACCCCAAGTTCTTTGAAGCGTCACGACCGTATTAGTGCTGCCGTACGAGAGAGAAAAATAAATCGTTTGTCAGGAAAAAATAGTCAACACTTTTATGTAATTACAAACAAAAACGTCCAGTGTGCCGTACAGAAAAAAAGAAAAGAGGTTATGTGATTGAAGTTTCACTTGATTTTTGTACACGGATTTAAAAAATCGATGATTTTGACTTGAAATAAGCAAATGTAGAATTGAGAAAATTGCATCTGTTTTAAGTGTTATTTTGCTTTACCAATGAATAAAATTATTGTTAAAGCACAACCAGCACGTAAACAGATACAAATTTCTCAATTGTACATTTGTTAATTCATTAAAGGTATATGCATCCATGTTGACTTTCCTGCATGACTCAGTTTTGCGACATTAGTTCAAACTTCCGTAAATGTTGCCAACACAGTCATTTTCTTGTCTTTTTTTTCGTGCAAGATGATTTGCGACATTAACTCTAACCTATGTAAATGTTGCAAACGCCATTCTCAACGGGTCGCACGACATACCGGAAGGATTTGTGTGCCTTTAAAAATCATCAATTCTCGATGCGTCATCCGCATGGCTTAGAGACGACTACTCTGACCACTCACTCGGCTGTGCCTGCTTACTTTGTCGTTTCCCTGAAAGAGCCCGCAGTGCGCCTTGGGACTTAGGTTTTTGTTTAGTGATGCGTGGTGAACAGCAGAGCGAAGGAGCTTCACATCGTCTGTTGATTTCTATGTGTGTGCTCTGTCATTTGCATAATTTTGAACCACTGTTCGATTCATTTCAGATATTCAGTATATACGGGCATTCTACGTCCAATATTTTGTGGATGACCCAATAAAAGTGGCCAAGGGATTTGACACTCAAATATCAGAATTAATCAGATGTTACCGGTAATCATTATTCGGAAAATTAAAGTTTTCTTTTAAGGCCACTAAGTGATTTAGTAGAATTCTCCTTGCTCCGATTCTATGGTGTCGATATCCCGTAAGAGGTGAGGAGACCAAACAGGATTTGCATATTCAAGAATGGGTTTAACATAGATTTTGAAAGCCTAGATCAAGGTTTTGCGATCACCTGTAGTAAATATTTTCTTAATCACTGCAGCTCTTTGACGTGCGTAGGTAACTCACGATGTTACGATAGTGAATACTATAGTTTTGATCGTCCTTCATATTCTGGTCTCGGGAAGCATTTGCCCTGGTACATGACTATATTTGAAGTAAGCATTTGTGCGGCCAACATGGAAAACGTAACACTTTTGGGAGGTAGCTATATTTTAAAATAGGTAGGCCCATTTTACTCTGTCCACCCTTATACCAACATGAGAAGCTGAATCGGACACAACAGCAGAAAACTAGATGCTTTAACATCAACTGCGAAGTTCTTTAGCTCCACAGATGCACTGGCGGAGGTAAGATTGTTTAACGAAAGAATAAAAAGTAACGGCCCTAATACCGAACCATAAGGCACACCTCATAACAACAACAGTTAGTTGAACATTAGTTAGTTACGAAAGAGTGTGTAAAAGTAGTGACTAAATTTAATTAACACCTTATTCTTGAACTTAACCATTTCCCTTTTGGGAGGGAGAGGTTTCAGGCTTGCTATACAAAAAAAAATGGATTGACAGAATGTTAGTTCAAAACTGTACATTTGTTTAAATTTAATCAGTAGTAGGTATTTGCACATTATTTTCATAACTCCTAAGTAAATTGTTTATTGTATAAAACATGATGTTGTGTGGTTTTACTGGGTCTGATCAGTCCATGCCAGTGTCAACTTTTAATTTTTAATTTGACATAGATTCCTAACCTTGCTTTTCAATGGTTAATTTTAAGTTTTGTAATGGACGTCAAAGACATCACCTCTGTTTTGTTATGTTTTCAAAAAATCGCTGCTTTTGACCCATGGCTATACGAGCCTAGTCCACTTGTTACATTTTAAAACCGTGTGGGGTGGAGTAACGGTCGGTTGGGAGGGAGAGGGATGCCGATGTCTTTCGAGATCCAATATTAAAACACCTGTCTCTCACTCAAGTATCCAATCTGGCGTCCTTGCTGGGCAGCGAGCGAGTCCTAATATAATACACGTCCATCACTCAAACTTTGTAAGACGTTATGAAAAATGTATTTTACTGTAGCAAAGTGGCAGTTTCGATCAGTAACTATTTATATTTTATATTTTAATACCAGTATAGAAAGAAGTGTGTTCTGTGGACCCTTTTAATCTGAATTCATTTAAAGTTTGAACGCTAAAAATGCTTTCTACAATTTTGGAGTGGTGCGTGTGGTTGGGGGGGAGGGGGAATCGCATCTGTTGAAAAATAAACCTGATAATTGGAAGATTCCCCAATTATTGTGGTGTGAAACGGAGATGCTCTTTAAACGCATCTTCTGCCTTGTTTTTCTGAAGCTCTTCAGCATATCTTCTGTTATTTTTTATGTAGTTCTTTAGCTGCATCTTCTTTTTTTTTTCACCTGTGACTCTTTAGCCACATTTTCTGTATTTGTTTTCTGTGGCCTTTTAAACACGCCTGCTTTGTTTTTGCTGTCACCTTCCATCCCCCCTTTCTACGATCTTCTTCTGATGGTTATAGTCATGTCAGCTGCGTACTGTTTTGCTGGCGAAAATAAGGTAAGATTTGTCAGTTCTGAGCACAAATAAAGGACGTGTTGATGTGCCCTTCCCTTTGTACCTTCCCTTTTAGAAATGGAGCACTGCCTCCCCTCCACTAAAAAAAAAAATCGAAGTTACGAGTAAAGTTTGGTAAAAGTGAGTAGTAAGACAATTGATAAGTTCTGAAAATTGGCTTAAAAAACGAGCCGAGGGAAAGGGGGAAAATTCCTTGGAAAAGTTTGCTATTCGGCTATTTTGTCGAAATTCTTTTTTTTTTTTTTTTTTGCTGAAGCCGTAAATTACATAAATAATAAAAAAAAAACTATCGTACTACAAAAGTAAAGTAAAGGGGGTGTAAATTTTTTACCCCTTCCCCAAGAAAAAGTATTTATTTATGTCACTGCGGTGGCCCAGGGTTTAAGTCCAGTGAACCTCAGTCAATTCCTGCGTATTCGGGAAGATACGGTTCCCGGAAATGTGCTCGTATTCATGTCCAGTGCTGCATGTAAAAGACCTAAGGTATTTTCTTGCAGTTGTCCCGTCTTCGTCCAGAGATAACATTAAACCAATGTTAATGCTGCTATTTCCCTTTTCTTCTATTACTGAAATTGCTAATCGGAACAACGAGTTAGCATTTACTGAAACTGCTAATCGATACAGAGTTAGCATTTACAAAAATTGATAATCGGCGCGTAGTTATCATTTACTGAAATTGGCAATCGACACAGAGTTATCATTTACTAAAATTGCTCATCGATACAGAGTTAGAATTTACTGAAATTGCTAATCGAAATACAAAGTGAGCAATTACTTTGTTCTCCTTATAGCATACGATAATCTGGGGAAAAATCTGGTTCTCTGATTGTTTGCGCCGTCTGGAGGGGGGAGGGGTTCGAACCAAGGACACTGAACTGTCCAAACAACCAGGAATTTACGTAAGCGATTTTGTTTGATCAAGAAAAGCTAGCTAGCGTTGTCGTTAATTTGTCAAAACTTGTCAAAATATCTTTACTGTCACCTTAGAGCAATAGGTATACTCACTTCGTTAGTCGCGCTGTTCCTCAAAAGTCGATAACAAGTAGAACCATGCTGCCTTTCTATACCTTGTGATAGTGATCAAAGCTGGTGTCAGCTGACAGCCCGTCTGATTTTTGTTTGGACAAATGTATCCAGAAATAAGCCGGAAAACGCTTGACCTCGTTGGTGATCTTCCTTCCGGTTTGTCGTCTCCGTATGTCGCCATCTTTCTTCGTGTGTCCCTCCTTCCGTGGAAACCCCATAGTCGTGGGTCTTTAGTTAGAGATACTCACACCCATAATCATTCCGCATTTTGCAGAACAGATCAACACAAACGAAACTTCCACCGCCTACGTACAACCAATCCGACCTAGTAATCCTCGTCACCGTTTTCGATCATGGATTAGTTAACCACCGCGTTTTAAAAATTACACGTTCTGGTTTAGAATGTCGCTAACTTGTTTGACTATTCGTAAGGAGACGCAAGAGGAAAGGATGTTCATGTTATGGGAGCAAGACTGGGTTGTCGTTGATACCGGAACCCCAACCTGGGGGGTTTCCGTTTGTTCACCTTTCCATTGTGAAACTTGGATTTTTTTTTGGGGGGGGGGAGGGGAGGGGATAGAAAGGATGATGAAAGCTTCAGCAACTGTAACGCATGGACCAGTAAATTTATTGACATAAGCTAATACTCAAAAGTTTTGGAGTAGAGGTATAAATATCGCTCGTTTCGCTCGCTCCGGTGGCGTCGTCTTGCTTCGCTGTAGGAGGTTTGCATGAAAAAACTATGACGTCATGAACAAACATCATGACGGTAAAAAAAATTTTGACGTTATTTTTGCAGGGTATTTCGCGTACTTGACGGATATTCAGGTCATAATATAACATTACAGCGATGAAAATATGCTTAACCGAAGCGCAATTTAAATAATTTCATTTGGTCCTACTCCCTTCTGTGTATGTGCCTTGATTCAAGAGGAGGAGAGGTATAAACACGCACGCACGCATATCGTACGTTTTTAATGATGTAGATTATCCCCCCCCCCCCTTCACGTACGTTATCAACCAAACGAACATATAGATATTTCACGTTTGGTTGACGATTTGTTATCGTTGTGAACAATTTGTTCTCCATTTACGTGAATAAATAGGTTAAAGTATGTTTGTAAACAAAGTCGTCTTTATCTCGGTGTTATTTGTACAGGTTATTCGACGTCTACTAAGCCGCACTACGCATGTTATTGTCGTTATTTACTGAACCCAAATGATAACCAGTGTTATCAAACAATTGTTTTATTCCCCTTCTCTCCTAAACTGAGTAAGATTGTAAGAAACTAAACTACGTCGTAAGCTTTTTATTACAGTAGATCCAGGTTGACTGCCGGAATCAAGAGTTATTCAATCCTAGAAAGAGCCCTGGACCACTTCCTAAGGATTTTACTGGGGTTTTAGGGTTCCTCTTTCTAAGGGCTTAACCCCTTAAAGGTTTATGGCCGAGTGTCTACTTAAAATTTTTTTTTTCAATTCCGTGTATACATGGGTCAGAGGCAGGATTCGAATCGGATCCACTTGGTTTGGAGTCCAAGACTCAACCCGCTGGGCTGCTACCGTTCACATTGTTAGGGTCCCCCTCACAAAGCTCGCGGTGGGCTTTAAAATCGGTCCTACTTCTTCCAGGGTTCCATGACATAATTCATTCGTATCGCCGCATAACGCAGTTCGTAACAGTTCGGATCGCATATTTCAATTGGGAAATGCGTATTAAATGCTGCCTTGGCTTGCCGTGTTAGCGTGGCTGAGCGGTAGTTTAGGCCTTTTGTCGCGAAGGTGACGGGTTTAGTTCCCCGCACAGAAAGTTAGGCATTAAATTCCAAAAAGTGACGGATACAAGCTGGCATCTGTATTTATTTTATTACTACTGTAGAGCCCATTTGGTTTTCTACCCCGTTATTAGACTTGTAGGCAGGATAGTACGCTTGTTTCACTGTCTTGTTTTGTTTCAACTAGGCGATACTCTTTATTTTAGCCTTTATTCCCGGACTGATTAAGTCTTATAACCATCAGCCTGTTGTTATCTGTCGGCAAGTTACAGAGTACTCGAGATAAAAACCACCTCCAACGGGTTTGAGCTCGATGCGAAAGGCTAAAGGTGCTGTTATTGGCATTTGACGTCACATGTGGATCAATGGACGACTAATGATTTTAGTTCCCCCTCCCCCCTCCCCCATCTCATCTAAACGCTCAAAATTACGCAAAATTACGAAGTACAGTTAAAAAGTGTAGGTTAGAAAATAATATTATTATATTCAAAATGTGTCACAAGAAGTCAGAACAGTAAAGGTAAAGGCATAAAATCCATCCGTTTCCAATGGCATCTGCAATGGTATCGTGCATGACTATACCGTTAAGTTTTGAAATCAGATACACAATATCCCCATCTCTAAAACGTATTATTGCCAGGTTTTTAGCTGTGCTGGTTCAACATAATGCCTTACTACAGCCAAGAATTTATAGGGTTGGGGAGGAGAATTTGTAACTCTAAAAAAGTCCCTACTGAAACGTCTTAGATCCATTCCAATTAGTTCCGTCCGAGTTTTCAGAGGGCGCCACGTGTTCCATCTGGTAATTTTTGCTCATTTTTCAGCCCAAATCTAAAGTACACTAAATTACAACTAAGCTAAATTAAATAATAATTAAATACAAGCTAGTTTCGTTTAGTTTAGTTTAGTTTTAGGCTGAAAACTGAGTAGAAATTTTCACATAAAACTAGTGGCGCCCTCTATAAACTTAGACGGAACTAATTGGAATGGATCTAAGACGTTTCAGAAGGGGTCTCAAGTTAAAAATTCTCCTCCCAAACCCTATAAATTTTTGCTACAGCCAATATGCAGATATTTTCTTCAAAACGTTAAAAAAAAACTGTCTTCGTCCAGTGGCGCAGCGTGATTGGTGGGGGGGGGGGGGGTGGGTGTTAAAAAAGGGCAGGTCCCCCCCCCCTCCCTTTGGCATTTGTTGCAATGAAGGAAAATAATGAGAATTGGTTTTTTTAAACGTTTCAAAGACCCTAAAACCCCTAAAATTGCCGAGTGAAATGTTGTTTGGAGCTCCGAGGGACTTGAAGGCCCCCCCCCCCCCCCAAAAAAAAAAACAACAACCTCAGATCCCTTAGCTGAATTCTTGGTTCCCTTTTAGAATGGTTCGGATTGGTCCCTTTTTTTTTAGCAAACTTTTTAAATTTAACAAGCCAAGCCTATTCTCTTGTTTAAAGCCGCGGTGTGGTAGTTTTGAGCTTTCTGTATAGGTTTGCTGTCCTGAGCGCGCGTAGGATAGTATTTCTGTCTTTATGCAGAATATGTTAAGACTCCTGCGTATAAAATGCAAAATTACAGCCACCCGTATAATATTATAAGGCCATCTTCATATGCGAGAAGACCCATCTCCGTAAACCTGAAAGCTGCACGTTTGTTTTTGTACCCAAATCATAAGCTACAAGTTCTGCTTTAGCAATAACGATGTTGTCATGATAAACCTATGAGGACTAGAACGGTAATGCGTTTTCGTAGAACGATGCTTTGAAACGACGGACTTCAAAACAACGCCCACGACCAATTCGATTGCATTAATATTTTAATTGCACGGTATGCGAGCACTGCGTCGATAATTCCGACAGTAAATTTACGTTTAAACTACGTTACGGAGTTCCAAGAAAGAGGAGTCGATATGTAATTCCGGTAACTTAAAAGATCTCTGTATGCATCTCTCTCTCAACGTATTTCAAATTGTAAAAGTTGATGGCAATCAAGCGGGGAGTTAGTTATAAGCCCCTATCTCCGTTGGCTTGATACTGATAGATTTACATCTCAGGATGTTGAAGGGGGGAAACTGCGGTCTGTTGTGAGTTGGGCTTTGTTCTAGGCCGCGATGAGTTATGAGGAGGGGGAAATGGGGGAGGAAGGGAGCGAGCTAGAGGATGGGGGTTGGGGTTATAGCAGAGGCCTGACGAAGCTCAGCTGCTTTCTGGCTTTGGGGTTTCCCCTCCCCCTTTCCCTTGTGCCCCACGACGACCTTCGTCCTCGAGCTCTGCAGGGGGTCCCCCACATTCGGATGCTGCCTGTGGACCATGTCCTCAGTGAATGGATACTATGAGGATGGGGTGAGGAAAGGCACGGTGCAGCATCCCTGGGATGCGGCTTTTCGGCGCGCCTATTCGGCTCCAGTTACGCGATGTCCATAAAATGGCTGCCAAGCTCAGCCGATTCTGTGGCGTAAGAGTGAAGCTGGGACGTTACAAGTATCCCCCCTTCCGCGCGGAGTCGATGGGCTCGCCATGGTAGGCGTTGCAGAGAAAATTAAAATCATCATGGCTGATCCCCCTTTATCCCGAACCAACCATCTAATGCAGGCATTTAAAAACAAGTCTTCATTTTTGACCGTAATTGTTTTGCTCTAGATGTAAAACAAGATGTTTTGTGCACGCAGCGTATCTTGAGTCCTGCAGATATTTTATGAGTGGCTACATCTTCCTAGAGGGAGCGGCTTTCATCGACGGCCGCCATTGTTTTTGTAACCATCTAGGCTATCAACAAGGTGCTCAGCTATCGAAAACACACACTCGATTATCTGTATACGTTCTGGGGCGAACTCAAGATAGGCCGCGGACACTATAAACAGAGATCTTGAGAAAGTCTGCTGTAAATAAAATAGAATAGAAGGTGTTCGTCAGTAACCGTAGAGCTTTTTGAAGGCCCAAGCGGTAGATGTTAGTGGAAGATGTCGGTTGTTTTTATTTGCCGCATGAGGGAGGAAACCTGAGTACCCGGAGGAACCCTCGTGCAACGGGCGGGAAACAACCGGATAAAAACCCGTGTAGATACACTTCCTTTCACCAGGTTCGAACCCGGGTTTGTGAAAAGCCAGACATGTACTTCCGGGACCAAGACGTCTAACGAACCTGACGCCCCAATGCTCGCGGTATCCGAGTGGCACTGCAGTGTAGTTTAGAAACGTGATCCGTTGCTGCGTATTAGCGATGAATTTTTTGCGCAAAAAGGGGAAATGTTAGGAATTCCGGGGAATTATTTTCCTAGAGGATTACACAAAATTAATGCTTTGCAGAAAGCAAAGAGGAACGATACTTAAGAAATACCAATTATTTTCATCTGTAGTAAAATTTTCTCCCGATGTAAGAGATGCGCCGAAAAATGACGTCAAGGATTCTTGCCACGAAGGACTACCTTCTTATCGTGTGCGCGGTTTATCTTGAGTCCTGCAGGTATTTTATGAGCGGCTACGTTTTCCTGGAGGGGGCGGCATTAATCGACGGCCGCCATTGTTTTTGTAACCATCTCGGATATCAACAAGGCACTCTGCTACCAAAAACATACAATTGATTATCTGTGCCTTTCTGGGGCGAACTCAAGATAGGCCGCGGACACTATAAGTACCTTCATTCTTTGGTAAGGGATACAAATAATAATTAATCCGTTATGGTTTTTTTTTTAATGAATCTTCCACACAACGCTTCAAGGCCACTCCACCAAAAACAAGCCCGTAACGAATTCCGTGAATGCTTACTTGCGAACCTGTTCTGAAACACTGTACGTACTTCTCTTCGAGTCGTGTGTATTGTACGGACCCTCAAGAATTACTTTATTGTTTGTGTGCTTTAACGTGAGTTTTCAACCCCAAAAAGAATTTTCACAACGTAAAATTTGTTTGAATTGTAATCTGCACAATAGCCCTTGTAGACAAAGTAGCCTATACAGTGGCGTAACAAGTGGGAGGGGGGGGGGGAGATTTTGAAAGCTTATTCGGCAAATTGGCCAAGTCATTTTTTCCATAGCTGAAAAATTATTTACCGTCAGATGGCTGCATTTTGAGGTCAAAGACGCAACTTTCATCTTAGCTAATTTATACTTCTACTGTTTCTCCTTCAAATCACTAAAGTAACAAATGGAGAAATACGAAAATCAGTAAAGATAAACAGTAAGATTTACTAACTCCACGTTTTGCTTAAAATTCCCAACATTTCTAATGAAGTATCAGGGTTTAAAAAATAAGTATCTAGTATGAAAAACTGAAAGATTTACATGACAACATTTTTTTATCGTATAGTGCAGTCAGCAAAACTGGTTTTAAAAAAATGTTTCCAACGGCACTTTACAAGGCCAGAAAATGCCGGAAATAGCAAAAATGCATCAGCTTCCGGGGCTCTTATTCGGTTCTCCTTCCACACCATTCGGCTAAATGCCTAGTGGTGCCCCCTCAGTACAAAACTCTAGTTACGCCACTGAGCCTATACGGGTGTACATTGGTTTACGCTACTAGGACGAGAGGGTGTAGTCTCAGAACACAGCGAGCAGGTTTCAAACATGCAAAATTAAAGGTTTGAATAAACACATAAGTTATGTAAGGTTTAAAGGAGGTGATAACCTACTGGCTGTGTTGATACTATTCTGTCAGAAAATTTACCTCTTTTGTAAAGCCGAAACGGCTGGGAATATGCAGTAACGATTGTGTTCGTCCGTCCGTCCCATTTTTTTCAACTCCAGAACGGTACCACATAGAGACAAACGGTTTTCACAATTAGATACAGCGTTCAAAAATTAGTTTAAAAAACATGGAAAATTAAAAGATCGTTGCATCCTTATCGCTAATAGGCTTTCCCGACCTAACTCAATGAAATAATAACATTTGATCGTCGTAGTTAACCACTACAGGAAGACACACAACCGTAAAAACAAAAGGATTTCGTTAACGGCACACATTAGATTCATTTAAAATAGTCTTGACACAGTGTTGCTTGGACGAATAAGCCTGCTCTTCAGCCGCCAAATCGTCCGTCAGCTGCTACGTACGAAATTAAAACGGCAGGTAAAAATTAGGCCTAAAAGCTGACAATGACGCATAAAATCTAAAATAGGCCTAAAAACTAACACATTTTTAACTCGCAATTGCAATGGTTACTACTTTTAGATTATATAATAGAGATCGGTGTTGCAGTACTCGATAGAGGCATGCGCCTCAACATTTTTTCAAAGTAGCAGGAGTGTACAGAAGACCGGTTGTGACTAGGTGTACAGAAGCCACTTGTTTAGGTGATACGCTGGCTGTACTTAAGAGAACATACCTTACATACACCACGCGCCATGGCTGTTTGCTGTGACGTGCACATCACGTGACTGGGCTAGTCCAATCAGAATGCCAAACAGCCGTTATTCTCGTTCATCATTGGCTAACTCATGATGACGTCACAGCAAACAGCCATTGCGCATGGTTTAGGTTAGAGTGAATGTGGCTAAACCGTTACTTTATGAGGAAAAATAGTAAAATAAATGCTTTTGCTATACATACAGGCGTCTTAAGTAATGTTGTAACACTGATCCCTACAGGAAAGCCAACCGTAAGGAATGTACTTTTAAAGGCACATTCATCCATGTTGGCTTTCCTGTATGACTCAGTTTTGCGACATTAGTTCAAACGTATGTAAATGTTGCCAACGCAGTCATTTTCTTATTTTTTATTTCGTGCGAGATGATTTTGCGACATTAACACTAACCTGTGTAAATGTTGCAAACGCTAGTCTCAACGTGTTGCACGACATACCGGAAAGATTTATGTTCCTTTAAGTTCTGATTTATAAAAAAAAACGTACGCCTTGTAGTCGCACGGCCAATTCTAGCCTGTCTAGAAACGTACGCCTGTCAACGCGGGCGCATGGATTTTTGAAGTTCGTGCAATCATCGCGTCCCATCTGTCGTTTTCTTCATACCTGATAATTAGCATCATCTGCATACATTTTTATTTCCAATTTGTCTGTGTGTGATCATTTACAAAAAAGAAAACAACCTCTTAAAAAAAAAAAAGGTGCCTATCCAACCTGTTTTACAGCCGTAAAAATGGTGATAGATGTCTGGCGAGTAATGACGCTCGGTTTTATGGCTTTTGGGCTTTTATTTTTAATCTTTCGTAACTCCCATGCAACAACCTCCACCTTTTTATTTATTTATTTTTCGTTCGTAGCGTCCTGTCAAAAGAGCTGTTTGCTGGCAGTTTTTGAACTAAAAGTTGAGCACAGCCAACCAACCTTGCGTGGAATGCTGAAACCCTTTTTTTTTCTTTTCTTTGTGGCTGTGGGGCTTGCACCGCAGAATGAAGCCGACTCTTCAGTTAATACTATAGTATTAGCTCTAACCTTGACTTCGTGTTTCGTTGCAAGCCCTGAGGCCAATTCCACTTTAACCCTCCTCCTAAGTTCGACTTTGTGATTAGGTCTAATAAAAATAGAAATAAAAACGAGAA
>JAHWFP010030420.1:916-16550 GCA_023313725.1 Lithobius niger
TTGTAAACGGAGACAAAAAAAAACGGATTTTGGTTTGTAGTTTCTAAACCTTTCTTCAGACTGAACACAAACTAGTTGTGAATAATACTCGAAATTAATTTTTTTTTGTCAATTTTTTTAATTTTGGCAATTTGGCAATTTTGGCAATTTTTGTCAATTCCAATGGTAATTTATAATTTGTCCATAGTGATTCCATTGTAAGTTCCATTGTAATCATTTTGACAATTTGGCATTTGGCAAATGTGGAAAATTTTTTTGTCGCAATTTTTTTGACAATTCCATTCCATTCCTTGTTTCACAAATGCTTGCGTCATACTTTTTCTGATTACACAAATTCTCTATGTTAATAGTGTGCGCGGTGATTCCGCCCACAACATCGATCTGCACCGTCTGCTTGGGACGAGAGTCACGAGATAACTTCCGTTTGCTGATGTTGTGGTCGAAATCAGGTTTTCTTGTTGTCCTGTCACATCGCGTAGAATGACGGTGGTGTCAATAGCTGTGAGCAGCGGTTTAACGTGTTTAAATAATTCTTTTTTAAAAAGAAATAAGCGTTTGCCCACGTTTTCTTTGTGATTTTCCAAACCGGAACGACAAAAGGAGTGTCAATTTAGCTGAAATTAGTTGCTAGCGGGAAAAGGATGTTTTCTGCATAATTACACTACATTTAATGATAGGTAAACTGACGTGTTTGCCTACAGCAAACTTTTGCATTCATTATGTATCATATCAAAAACCAAAACTGGTAAAAAGGGCCGCCAAATTCCGAATGGTTCGGCCCTTAAAGGAGTCATATCAACACACCAAAACATTCGCCAAGTTAATCTCACCTACTAATAGTTCGAAAGTTAAATGAAAACTATAACATTGCTAGTTTCGGTAGCAATGTTCAAGTTTTCATTTAACGTACCAAAGTATTATTCGGTGCAATTAAGTTGGCGAATGTTTTGGTGTATTGATATCACTCCTTTGAAGGGCCAAACCATTCGGAACTTGGCGACCCCTCACTTACCAGTTTTGGTTTTTGATATGATATCACTCCTTTTTTTTTAATTGTATATTGACTCATCTCCACTACCTTGCTGATGTGTAGTAAAGTGCCACGTCAACAAGAAATTGGTTTTCAGCAATTTGCTTTGCCTATAGGCCGAATCATTCTCAACTTGACCACCTCTTTATAGGTTTTCGATTTGGTTTTAATTTTGTTGCAGGTTGTTTTATTTCGTTAGATTTGGTGTGTTGATATCAGTCCTTTGAAGGGTTATAACAATATTTTCGTACTTACGCGCCCTCCCACGCCATCCCCGTTACGCTATAAAAGGTACACAGTTTGAATACTGCACCCATTCGTCCAATTTCATAGCTGGAGCCTTCCCGTTATCTCGGTATCGATGAATAATCACCCTATGGAAATTACCATGGGGATGAGCGGACTAGCTAGGTAGCTAGTAGGAACACATTTTCAACGTTATTAAGGGCCAGATTTTGCATTGAAAGCAGCTTAGCTAGCATTCCCACACGAGTTAATTTTTGTCAGGTGGGTCATTGCTCTCGATTTCAACACAGTTTAAGTTTTTGTACTGCATTATTATTTTTCCCCAAGTATCTGAAATCTGCCCAACTATGCTTCAGGATATAAGACACTGGCGCTATGGCGTCGCGCTACAATGGTTTACAACCCCGACAATTGAGTAGATGTGATGTTTGTTGTGATGTTTGCTGATTAACTTGGCGCGACACGGTAGCGTGTGTCTAGATTTCCGTTAGAACGTCTTGCGTGCAGCACTTTCAGAACCCTGGGACAGTGTAATTGATTTTTTTTTTGTACGCGTGTAAGCTGTAAACAATTTCTAAGGATACATTGGTTGCTGTAGCTACAGTCGCACGTTTGGATTTCAACATTATGTGCGCCACTAACCATGCACGTGTTTCAATACATTCGACATCTTAGATTTTTAAGATATTTTACTACTTTTACATTAATTGGATTTCCTGTTCCGGCTGTGCTTTCCCAAACAACGTAAGTATATGCAGATATATGACGATTTTTTTTAATACTATGTAATCGCCGGGTTGCTATGCGTTGTTGTGTGAGTTGTAACCACTTGTGTGCGTTGCTTTGCACCGAACTACAGAATAGGCCTCTTTTAGTGATGGCCTCCTCGAGCATACCCGGAAGCCGGGGCGGGCCAATCTGCCACTGAGTATATATATATTTATATTTTTCGAATTGCCCCAAAGACCGCATGTGCACGGATTTATCACGATAGAAATTCTAGGAAGATGGGGAGGGGGAGCACGGGAAAAGGGGGAGCTAGACATGTAGCTGACAAAGTGACCAAAGAGAGGTAGGCCCCTTTTGATGGCTATTTATTTTTCTTTGTCTGTAAGTGTTTGTTTGCATTTTACAACCAAAAGTGTAAGCCCCTCACTTGAAGGAAGTGTTGCAGTATTGGCACAGTGAATGCACATTCTTTGAAATTAGACCAAATGACGTGTAGGTCTAAATATGATTTTGCAATAAGCGCAGTTCTTGGTAAGATAAAGGAAAGAGGTAATCCAGTCTTTATTTTATTACCATTTGGGTTTTTGTATAGTTTCGAGAAACAATTCTATCAATGGCATTTCTTCTTTTTCTTTGTCGGCACAGTGTTCACGAAATACTAGTTAAGTAAAGAAAATATGCAGTAAAATTAAGGCTTTACGCGTAAAATACTTCAGTTTTGAATAAATAAGTAGCGGTGTTAAGCTAACAGTAATTAATTGATATACAGGGTGGTCCACAAAAAACTGACCACCCAAGATTTTTTAAGTCCAACTTTTCTAGGTAGCACCCCTCAGAACCAGGATAGAACAGAAATAAAATCTAATGAAACAGGAAGAATTCTGTCCTATCCTGGTTCTGAGGGGTGCTAACTAGAAATCTTGGGTGGTCAGTTTTTTTTGGATCACCCTGTAAATGGAACGTTAAACGTTACAGTATGGTCTTAAAGATAAAACCAAACATCAAATTTAATCAGAAAGAAACTGATCTGCTTGTTATAAGAATTCCAGGTTATGGAATATTTTTACTTACTGGTTTCCATTTTGTAAGTGCAAGTATTATGAATCTACATTTGACTTTTGCTGCTTTAGAATTTTGGCTTCAATACTAGGAAACAGGCTTTGGGCCTATTGTAGGTGGAGCGAACAGACCTTTATTTCAAATTTATATTTAGTGTTTATTTTAATGACCGTATGTGTTAATCCTCCTTAAAAATCTGGGAGAAATGCTCACTCGGATAAGTTTGGGCTCTTTGCCTTTTGGTGTGACGTACTGCTGTTATTTGCAGGCCTTTGTCTTATTTTAGCATTTTTCTTCAAATACGTATCATATTTATTTTAATAGGCTTTCGTTTGTTCCATCACTTAGTGTCTGTTTAGTTATTTTTAGCTTCCTCCCACATCCGCAACTAAAGATGTGAGCCATCGTTGCCGACTAAAAATAAAAAGGCACGTTTGTTACGGTAGTGACGTTGCCGCCGATAATACTTCTGACATTGTTGACAACAATAATTACTGCTGCACAAAGTGCCTTCATTAAATTACATGTTAATAATAAAGCATTTAAGTGTAAGCCAAACAATCATCAGAGCCATAGTTTTTAACAATACTCAAAAGATCCAGCCAGGTTTGCAATACTGCCGCTGGTATAATACTTGACAACGCCACCAACGAAAATATTGAGGCCCACACCTCTACTACGCATAGCGACAACGATCGTAAAACCATATTATAATCTATAAGCAACGATCACAATATTGTAGTTCAAAAAATGTGAGCTCTTAGGCCTACTTTAGCCTTTAGACCTAATTAAACAATCATCATAGCGATAGTTTTTAACAGTACTCAAAAGGTTCAGCTGGTTGGCAATGCTGCCGCTGGTCTAATACTTGACAACGCCACCAACGAAAATAGTGAGGTGCACCCCTCTATCACGCACAGCGGCAGAGATCTTAAAACTATATTGTAATCTATCAGTAACGATCACAACATTGTAGGTCAAAAGGTGTTTTAGCTCTTAAGCCTACTTTAGCCTTTAGGCCTAATTTTTAGGTTTTAGGCCTAATTTTTAGTTGTCATTTTTATTTCGTAAGTAGCAGCTGCGTCTGAGAGTAGGCCTATTCATTAATACGGTATCAAGACAACACGTTGCCGTGGTAACCAGGAATCTTTAAACTATTAGACGCAGACATGTTGTTGTTTCGTGCTGTGGTGTACGTCGTCTGTTGATAGTTTCGTTTTATATGTATTGCTTCGCCATGATACGATGATTTAGGTTCCATATTCTGGATTCCCATCGCTAGCGTAAATGCCAGTTTCGTCGCCATGCTGAAGATAATCCCTCTAAGCATTCTTTTTTTTTTAAATGATGCTAATGTGTATCGTTAACGGAATCCTTTTGTTTTTTATGGTTAAAAAAAAGTAGTGGTTAAAATGTGACAATGAAATGTTATTATTTCAATGAGTTACGTCGAAAAAGGTTATCACCTGGTAAGAAGCAACCAACATTTAATTTTGCCCTGTTTTTTAAAGTTCACTTGACTACCACTAGCATGGTGCATGCTTCGTCGGAATTCCTTAACTATTCACGACTCCAAATTTACAATGATGAGTGTTAGAAATAAATTCAAAACTTTATAATTTCTCCTGCAATAATTGTTCGATTTACAGCAAATTTTGGCTCAGCAATACTAATTAGGGTATCACGTATTGTATCAAATTTCATTCCAATCCGATCTTTCGTTTGGGCTCTACCCAAACTAAAAATGTGCGACCAACCAGCGGACTAACGAACATTTTGCAATTTGATGTCCGTTATAGGCTAGGCTTTGCTCGCTTCGCTCGCTCGCTCCGCCAATTATTTTTTGATTTTGTAGGAAAACAAGAGGTAGGCCTAGTGTTTATTAAAATCTTTTCAGAAACAAGGCTTTTGGTAGTTTTGTAGTGATTCCAAGCAGCATTTCTGTCTCCTGTAAATACGCGACTATTGTTTTAAGACATAAAACTTTCCTTTCTTCAGCACTGCAGGGCGCCATACGATATGAGATCATCGTCGTGTGGCATTGTATAACATCTTGAGCTATTTATTTAATCCCAGTTCACAAGAAAAGGTTGGATATCGTCAAACCTATTCTAAACAAAGTTGTAGCCATCAACGTAAGTTCTGAGAAGTGTGGCTGCTGTTGTGGTTTCGTTCATAAATTTGGCACCCGGTGAAACGATATAATGCGGCAGCCGGTTCAAATTGTTCTTTTAAGAAGAAAGTATAACTCTAGTAATACCAATGTAACGATAGTAAAGAGGAATACAGAGTGGGTATTTAAGGTGGAAAAGGGGTAATACAGACGTGAAAAAAAAAGTTTTTTGTTTTTTTGGTAGAATTTATTTCTCTCTCTTTTCGTAAAAACCGATTTTTAAAATCTCCAGTAGTTAATTTTTAATTAAATATTTAGTAAAATAGTCCAGCGTACTTGTATTCTGAAATTTGAACCGGAAGTGAACAGTTTATGGACGCTGTCTGCTGTTTTATTGCCAAAAAGTGGCAGTTTTCTTAGCCTTTTCAAGCACAAACATGTTCTGAACGAAGCTATATCTCAACTGGCCCTCGGCTGCCAGGCTGCAGTTCTTCATTTCGACACTAGCGGGCACAATCGTTGTAAAACACGATTGCCTCCAGTCGTTCTCTACAAATGAATTGCCGAAAACTGTATTTTTCTATATATTTAGCCAGTAAATCATGCATACCGGCTTTGATATTGGTTCCGTTCTTACGAAATTTGACCGTGTCCCACATGTATACGAGGATCGCTAACCAAAAAAATTTGACAAAAGTATGTTTGATGGTCTTGTATCACACAATTTGGTGAAAAGGTGCATATAATTTATGCAAATTTTGGGTTAGTCTTGAATAATAACTTACGTAGGGTTATTTCTGTGGGGAAAAGTTTGGTTAGTTTTCTTCCTTATATGTTTTTCTCTAGTTTGGTTTTTGTTTGCAGCAAAAATTCCCCCAAAAGGTAATTACGCTTGATTTCCACATTTTATGTAATTTGCATACCTTATGCCTTCGAAATTTTCAAAACACATATTCGGTATATTTTTTAG
This sequence comes from Lithobius niger, assembly GCA_023313725.1. Taxonomy (NCBI): domain Eukaryota; kingdom Metazoa; phylum Arthropoda; class Chilopoda; order Lithobiomorpha; family Lithobiidae; genus Lithobius; species Lithobius niger. Next base: position 7,064 of record JAHWFP010030420.1, read on the forward strand.
TGTGATTTGCACTAAAACTATACATGGTTGTTTGCGTAGTTGCTTTCACATTCCTACGTTTTAATCACGTTCCGAAACCTATTGGTCATGTTTCAGAGGCTTGAAATCAAGACAATGGCTGCAAAACATCTTTCCAGAAAATTATCTTTCCTTTGCTTCCCCTTACAGCCAGCTCTTTATAGAAAACCAAACAGGTTAGTCAGTTATCCTGAACTATAAAATGTGTTTTGTCATTATTTTTATTTGAACAAATAAACGGTCACTTTTTAGTTGCACACAGTATCTCTTTAGTGTTAAAGGGACACGCGGCCTGCCTTATAACATTCCGCGTGCCAAATTACAGTGAGCAGTGTGCAATACTTTGCTTTACATGTCTTCACGACTTAATGCTTAAGATCATACGAAATTAAATGGATGTGTGCTCATTTTATCCACTATGTAGAGGGTGCAACACCCTCCCTTAAGTACCCTAAATGTGCATGACGTCGTATTATGACGTCATGCCTTGTTTTAAGAAACTCAATGGATTCGCCATACGTCCAGCGCCTCGAGTTATTGAAAAGCTACTTGGAATTGGGCGGGCGACCATCGCAATGTGTTGCAAATTTAAATTGCATTATTAAAATGCACGAATTTGCACAAGTGAGCCGTTTAAACCTTTAAAAAGCTAGCATCAATTACAAATTAATAATTTATTCTGTAAATCTGAGTTAACTTGGCAATTTTCTTGGTAGTCTAAACCGGTATAACTTAAAAGTATTTTGAATATTGAAGGATCAAATTGAAACCGCTCTTTATCTTTAAGTATAGGTGTTGTAAAATCCTGTTCTATAGATTGAACATTTACTTTGAATAATTTTGTTTGTCGTTATTTAAAAAAACGAAAGGCTCGCTAGAAACTTAGTGATTTAAATACTCAAAATAATGAGATTTTGCTTAAGATTGATGAAAGTCAAAATGAAGAGCCTTAGTTCGATTTTCAATTTCTATTTCAGAACCCACAAAGATTACATTCTATTTTTATCCAGAATCCATTTCAAGTGTGGAGGCCAAAACAATGGTAAAGTGATTTTTTAAAGCTTATTTCGATTCTTACTTGTATAACTGAGCAAAAAATGGCTTCGCTGTTTAGAAAAAAAACATTAGAGCTCGTATCCCCATACTCACAACCCTAAAGGTACACTAATAAAAACGGATTAGAGTTCACTCGAACGTAACGAACTATAATTTGAACTATAATTTGTGTTCATTTTGTTTATGCATTTTTATCATTCAATTTTGTAGCGTTTTGCTGCTTATGGCGTCTATTTTGTGTGTGTTTGTGGATTTACGTTTTGCGAATTGGAGTTCAAATTATAGTTCGTTGCGTTCGATTGAACTCTAATCCGTTTTTATTCGTGTACCTTCAGGGCTGTGAGTATGGGGATACGAGTTGTAATGTTTTTTTTTCTAAACGGCTTCGCCGTTTTTTACTCAGTTAATTTGTTGACTTTTTTCGCTTCCATTTTATATGTGTCCACTGTCCACCGATTTTTGTTTTCGAAAAAACGGAACATTAGAAATGGATACTTATGTTTAGGTTCCGCTCGATGAGTAGTTGATTGTGGATTGTTTCAGTATCGTTGCAACAATCGCGGAAACAATTCAACTGGCTTCCTGAAGCCCGCATTGAAACAGTAAATAAGTCACTCATTCATGTCGGCCGCCCAATTTTGAGGCCGTAACCCTCAAAATTCGAGACTTCGCACCCTACGGTTTAAAACTTGAAGATTTAAGTAAAAATCAAGACCATTTAATTTTGGTTCTCCACAACGAGCTAGCTAACTCAAACAACGACAATGTTCAACGTCATTTATTGGGCCCTCGGCCCATGGCTATGCGCCCACTCGACAAACTAACAGAGCCAACGATAACAAAATTAACCACAGAACAAACTACAGAACCAACCTACTACACCACTTCCAAAACCACGAACCACACTACAACAAGAAGCCTAATGCACACACCTACCCCGTACCAACGAGTTCACAGCTGGACACCAGTCGCACGTACAAACCTAGCTATTGCGGACCACTTCCTAACACACTGCTTCCCATTACAAGTTTGCAGCAATGCCTGAAGCAACGTAGCACCACCAATCTTGCCAAACAACAATCCACGTGCAAGATGATGCAGTGGACAGTCCAGTAAAAAATGCTGCACTGAGTCAACAGTGCCACAACTACAAAGCGACAATGTTAGTTTCCCGGCACCCAACCATTGTTTTATCTTGTTCGAGTGAGGGAAATTTTGGGCGCCTCCTCGCACAACGCCGGGACATTATCCACTCTGCGGCAAGTTGTTAGATTTTGTGAGCAGACGGGTAGGTTTGGCCGGACTCCGAAGTGACTCTGGGGAATTCTGGCGAGCACGGGGTAAATTGTGTAATAATTAATACAACCAAGCTGTCTGTAACTGTAGATAACTGTATAACTGAATAGGTTAAGTTGTAGATTAAGTTTTTAGCGTCGAGCGTATGGTCTGTAGGCTCGTGTAGTGAATTAAAAGTAAAAGTAAAGTAAAGTGAGCTATAATCCGATATTGTGCGCCTCGCCCATTGTTACCCTATTGTTACATGTTGCAGCATTGTAACATTTTGACATTGTTAGCCGCTCCGCCACTTACATGTTTTGTATGCTTTGTATGCTGTTTGCTTTGTGCGGTTGGTTTCATGGTAGTGTATTGTGTTAATATTAGAGTGGCCCCGGTAATAAATTTAATTCCGCCTCCTCCTCCTGTTCAATTTTCTGAAATTCTCGTGCGCAAACGAACTCGAATAAGCACTGCTGGCAAGCGGAGCCTAGCCTCAAGTACCTGAGCGAGCCTAAGTAAGGTTATTGCTACGTGGCATGGAACACTCTACCTTGGACGAATGATTGGGTTAGGGGACGACCGGCTGCCACTTCGTGGTAACCACACATGTGAGCCTGAACCGTGGCGGCGCGCATGGCCAATGAATAAACTATACGGACGAACAAGTCAGCGCGTAGCTCAGCAGTGTAGTGACAAACAAACACTACGCGCTCGAAAAATGCATCAGCGTTAGTAGATATTCCTACAAACCATATAACAAACGTGAGTTTCAACAGCTTTCCCGACAAATTTTCCCATGAAATGCAAACAATGGGTTTTGCCGCAGGAAAGATTTTAACGTGTCAACGTCACGAAGGACGTTTACATCTTTCCCCCTCACTGCAAAGGGGGGGGGGGCGAATGTGAGGCTTAATGGCGCGTCGACAGCTTGGTCATTACAGTGCAGTGGTCCGAGTTGCCACTGCACCACACATTACAGAGATATTATTATTATTATTACTGCAAAGGCCAAAGCGGCCCAACTAAATTATATCTTGACCCCATTTCTGCTACCGCAAGCAATAATGAGGTGAGTTTGAGCTGGGTTCTTGCTGGTTATGCATTTTATGTTCTAAGGAACTTGAAATCAAAAGGAATACTTAATATAAAATCTATTAAATATGTCACAAATATGTCCGAGCACAAACACACTCTGATTTTTGTTTGTTTATAATCATTTTTAATAATCCGATAAATCTTCAGTTTGACACAACAGCACTAAAAATATATTTATTTATGAGCGGAAATATATAATGCAGAAATCTAGACACACGCTAGTGTGCCGCGCCAAGTTAGGCAACAATCATCGCAACAAACATCACATCAATTCAATTGTCGAGGTTGTAAACCATTGTAGCGCGGCGCCATAGCGTCAGTGTCTTAAATATTGACGCATAGTTGGGCACATTTCAGGTACTTGGGGAAAAATAATAATGCAGTACAAAAGCTAAAATTGTGTTGAAGTCAAGAGCAATGACCCACCTGACAAAAATTAACTCGTGTAGGAATGCCAGCTAAGCTGCTTTCAATGCAAAATCTGACCCTCAATAACGTTGAAAATGTGTAACTAGCTAGCTAGCTAATTCTAGTGCGCTCATCCGCCATGTTAATTTCCATAGGGAGATTATTCATCGATACCGAGATAACGGGAAGGCTTCCAGCTATGAAATTGGACGAATGGCTACGGTACGATACGAACTGCGTACCTTTTATGTTTTGGAGCCTAAGGGTGTAACGAGGATGGCGTGGGATGGCGCGTAAGTACGAAACTATTCTTATAACCATTGTTAGTATTGTCGGCATCGTATCTCATTGGACAGCCAAAGTTCGGACAATGACAACGTGTATACTGACGTGCGTGCCTAGACACACACTAGTGTAGCACGATGAATCTAAACAACGTTGCCAAAGAAATTGTGTTCACGTCCAATTCACGAAAAATAAACCAACTGTAAAATCATAGTAAAATAAACAAAGCCAAAAACTGGTGAAGAGGCCACCAAGTTGAGAGTGGTTCCGCCCTTTAAAGGGATGATATCAACACACCAAAACTAACGAAATAAAACAAATTACAACAAAATAAAAACCAAACCAAAAACCTATAAAGAGGTGACGAAGTTGAGAATGGTTCGGCCTCTAGGCAAAAGGTAGTAGCAAAGTGTTGAAAACCAATTTCTTGTTGACGTGCCACTTTATTACACATCTGCACGGGTGGAGTTGAGTCTAATACACAATTTAAAAAAAAAGGACTGATATCATATCAAAAACCAAAACTGGTAAAAGGGGCCGCTAAGTTCCGAATGGTTCGACCCTTCAAAGGAGTGATATCAACACACCAAAACATTCGCCAACTTAATCGCACCGAATAATACTTTGGACGTTAAATGAAAACTTGAACATTGCTACCGAAAGTAGCAATATTCTAGTTTTCATTTAACCTTCGAACTATTAAGCGGTGCGATTAACTTGGCGAATGTTTTGGTGTGTTGATATTACTCCTTTGAAGGGCCGAACCATTCGGAACTTGGCGGCCCCTTTTACCAGTTTTGGTTTTTGATATGATAAAGTTATACCGGTACAACCTTTTCTGATTTTTTTTTTATTTAATGAAGCTAAAAAATTTGTAGTAATAAAAACTTGTGACTCTTGGAGTGCAGTACTAATTGCAACTTTAAAAAATGCGGTCTACTGCCGAAAAATACGAGTGGTACCCATCGTCCCCGATGGATACGAGGAGCTTTTCTCCACGCCCCCAACCAACCCCCAACCTCTTTTCTGAACTTCCTTTCCATCTCAGTCCTATCTGATAAAGGGGAGAGAGGAAGTCACAGGAATGGGAAACACGAAAAAAAAAGGTTGGGTGATAGAAAATAGGTGTAATGGGTAGTTATTCCGTCCACGCCCACCGTGATACTCTTCCTTTCACGTCCCGCGGCTGATTGGTCGCGAGCTGTGGAGGCGGAGCCTAATGCGCTCCCGACTATAAACTTTTTCTGTCCAAACAACAAACTTATTTTTTTGCGTTTGGTCTATGTTAAGTTTTTGCCTTTTACCACGGACTTGTCATCGCATCCCATTCAGTAACCCCCCCCCCTACGCTTCCTTCCCTTCCCCTTCCCAACTACGGTATAGTGGGAATGGTCCAGGCCCAGACTGTCAGCACTGGGGCACAAGTTCCATAAGGTACGTAACACATATTTTTTCGGGGTCTGGGGGTATGACCCAGTAACCCGGTGATCCATGACCCGGTGATTCAGTTTGACCCAGTGGCCCATGACTCGGTGATGCAATTTGACCCGGTGACCCAGTTTGACCCATGACCCGATGACCCAGTTTGACTTGGTGACCCATGACCCGGTGACCCAGTTTGACCCAGTTTTGTCCTAGTGACCTAGTTTGACCCATGACCCGGGTTGACCCAGTTTGACCCATGACTCAGTTTGACCCTTGACCCATGACCCGATGACCCGTGACTACGACCCGGTTACAAAAAGCACTTTCCCACCCTCCTCCAGATTGACGAAAACGAACAAATTTCCGCACGCTCAGTGGACACTCCCATCCAGATGGACCAATTCCAGCATGCGGGAAGCGGGCACTCCCATCCAGATGAATGATTTTCCAGCACGCGGGAAGCAGGCATTTCCCCCCCATCCAGATCAACGAATTTCCGCGCGCGGGAAGCGATTTTTCGCTTGATGGTCTGTGTAAGTCATAAGAGGTAGAAAAAAAGCACTTTCCTACCCTCCTCCAGATTAACTAAATACGGATGCAAACCTATTTACGTTGCCTTTTGGACTTATATGTCAGACTGCCTGAGCGGGGAATCGAACCCACGACCTCTGAAATCAAGGGCCAAGGTCCTACCGCTAAGCCAGACTGACACGACCGTGTCAGTCTGGCTTAGCGGTAGGACCTTGGCCTTTGATGAGACAATACTTGATTGTAACCAATAACCCATAACCGCCTGAAAAAACTTTCAGATTCTTTTTTTTTAATGGTACTTGGGTCAGTTGTCGGATTCGAACCGGCCGGCATTCTCTTGGTTTGGAGCCGACGACGCTGACCACTGGGCTGTGATTGCTCGCTTTGCTCGGGATCCCCGGGGCCCCCTCACAAAGATCGCTCTAGGACTTAGTTTTTCGCTGTTATACGTTGAAGGCGTTAGTTCGTATCTAGGCGGCTACGGGTTTAAAAAAGGTAGCAAAAGGCATTTTCCCACCCTCCTCCTGATCGACAAAAACCTGCGCGCGGCAAGCGGGCTTTTCCCCCCCCCCCTCTCCTGATTGACAAAATCCCGCGCGCGGGAAATGGGTTTTTCAGGGGGGTAGGCGTGTCTTCATATCGCACTTTACCACTACTCACCGGGCCTATGAGGGAAAATTCTGCTTGTTAATTCCTATTGAGGGAATAAAAATACAATACACTTAAAATTACATAAAAGTATAAAAAGACAGTTGAATTCAGGCAAACTACCTAAGTTAAAACAACAATTCGAACAAGTTTTAAAATGGAAAATTCAAAAAATTTTAAAGATTTTAAAACGTACAGAAGAGGAAGAAGAGAGTGAACTCTTTTACTCAAGACTTAAGTAAGATTTAATGATTTACATGAAGTTTGTTGAACAAGAGATGCTCAAAAGTGCACAATGAAAGTTCAAAGAGGTCACTCTCCTCTTCCTGTTTTATATTTTTAATTTTTTTAAATTTTTGAATTCTCATTTTTAAAACTTGTTCGAATCGTTGTTTTGACTTAGGCAGTTTCGCCTGCATGCTGCTGTCTGTTTGCACCTTTATGCAATTTTACGTGTTTTGTGTTTTTATTCCCTGGATAATGAGCTGGAATAACCTCGAAACGTCAGGTAGTGTTGACTCTGACATTGTGCACTTTGGGCTTCTCTTGTTCAACAACCTTCATGTAAATCTTTGAATCCCAGTAAACCTGCAAATCTTCATAAAAATTCTCAAATTTGATATATCTTTAATCTTCTGCAAATCCGTGTAAATCTTGGGAAACTTCATGCAAATCATTAAATCTTACTTAAATCTTTTGTAAATATTTAAATTCCAGCAAATCCGTAAATATCCGTAAATCCCTTGGAAGATTATTTTACAGATTCACAAATCTCGTACACTTTTTTTGTCTTTGTCGATCGAACCCTTCGCCTCCACCTTAATTATACACTGTTTCCACTGATGATGGATGCAACCAGGGAGCTTGGATTATACGTAGCCTTAATAGGGTTGGCCCACTTACTATTAGGGCTCGTTTACGCAACGAGACCTTCTCTCTCGCCGAACGCTATTTGCTAGGCAACCGTTATTTAATTACGATTAATTTCTTGTTTCTGTTAAATGAATGCGATAATATGCAACAAATTAAATAAATGTATTATAAGTAACAACACGGAGAAAAACAAAGCGCAATAGTCGTTTTAAACATAGGTACAACATTGTTGCCATTTCACGCTATTTCCAAAATTTGCTATTCTCGCTGAAAAAGCAGCTCTTAGCTGTGATCAAACGACGGCAGAATAAATAGCTACTCATAGCGAGAATTCAAAATCCAACATGGCGTCCATTTCGGTGTTGTCGAATCGAAGACTAATCATCGAATACCGGCATGTATTGTCTCCGTCGTGTTGTACAGCAGTAAAAATTGTTTTCTAGTTGTCATAAATCGACGCTGTCATGTTGCACGCTTCGTACGTCGTGTCGCGAGACATGAGGAGGAGATTTGCGTCCGCGTTGTTGCCATTGTTACTACGTATAGACAACTTGCAAGCCACATTCTTTGGTAAAGGCGAGAAGCAGCCAGAAGATTTAGTATTAACCTAGTGAAAACTATAGTAAGCGAGAAATTTGTCGTTTACAGCGAAAAACCATGCGAAATTTTGGGAGCTGCTTCAAATGTGCCTGACGTCTCTGCTTTCATTTCGCGCCATTTTACCGGTTCTTGCCTCTCATTGGTTTTTGATTTTGCTGATGAATCGATACAAAACTGGACTAGCAAATAAACGAGTACTCATCATCAAACGTAAGCCGGACCGTTCCAATTGTTTAAATTATTTTAAAGTGCATTGACCTACCAGTACAATCGACAATGCGACTGAAAATCGCAACGTTTTTTATCAGACGGAGAGCACCGTTACAAGCGACCATCGTAAAAGCACGCCATTGTTTTGGTCTCAATGTAACGACGTCAGCTACTCTCGTCTTAGATAATCTGGTAAGAATTTGTCGTTTTGTTTTAAAAATGTGTATTTTAACGCTCAGTAAAGATTGAACGATCAGATATTTCATAACTATTCATTAATTTCGTTAAAAACTACTCGCTAGTTGAAATAAACCTTTTTGTTGGTTTCGAAAAACCAAGCGTTGTCTGCTTCGAGGATTGGTTTGGGAGCAAACACGTCATCAACTGAATCTCAGTCGTGTATACCTCACTACGGGAAATAGCTGTGCTATAGCTCAGACGCGTTCAACTGAGTGAACCAACCCAGTAAATAGTAGAAGGTCCCTGGATGCAATGGTGGGAGAAATATTTGGATTGTTACGTGTTTAGGGTTCAAGCGAAGCAGAAGGACTCGGCGCATTTATTTATTCTATAACCAGACATATTCGCAGGCTAATGTTTGTAATTATCCATTTATTTTTTACCTACTACAGTGGTGTAGCCAGGGCCGGTGAATACTAAAATGATGTGGTACGGTAACGGAAAGAATTTAGGGCATAGCATATTTTAATGTGAAAACAGGGAAACCATTTTGAACAGTGTTTTTTGCACCAAAGAATCTGTATATACTGTATATAAAAATAAGAATTTCACATAAATAAAGAAATCACACGGTATAGGGTAAAAGAAGCAAGCAGTCTGCATTAAAGACTGTCCTTGTGAGGAAACAGAATACACTAGTCTGAGAAAGAAAGAAAAGACAACTGCCCCGACTGGGACTCGAACCCAAGGACCTCCAGTTTACTAGCTGGGCGGTCTAACCACTGCACTACCGGGGCGGGTGCTGGCTACAGGCTCCAGCCGAGCTAAGTAGCTGTTCAATCTTTCTCAGTGGTGACCTAGAGATCACAAACATACACAC
>JAHWFP010030436.1:0-13486 GCA_023313725.1 Lithobius niger
TTGAGGAATGGCACTCGGCGTGTCGCCGCAGTCGCCGTGAGGAGGTGGTGTTGGCCCGTTTGCGCATTGGTCACACTCGACTTACTCACTGTTTCCTTTTGCGGGGGGTTGACCCTCCTGAATGTTATTGGTGTCGGCGGCCACTTACGGTCCGGCACTTCCTTGTTGATTGTTGCCATCTTGATGGTTTTCGTCGTCGTTTCCATCTTCCGCATGACATTGTGCGTCAATTGGGCGATAAGTCTGTCCTCCTGTCCGGTGTTTTTCAATTTTTGCAGGAGGTACAGATGTATGACAAGATTTAGATTAGGGGTTTGAATAATATCTCTGTAATGTGTGGTGCAGTGGCAACCCGGACCACTGCTCTGTGACTGAGGTTGGCGCTAATGACCAAGCTGTCGACGCGCCATTAAGCCTCATCTCCCCCCCCTTGTACTCCAACTAACCAAAGCAAGTCTTGATTTCAATTTTGCGAAGTCAATACAACGTTTATGTATTGTGTCAGTAAAAAGCTGTATCTACCGCTGAATCTTAAAAGCCACCATATTGTGGTCACTTTGTCCCAAGTGCATATCAGCCTCCACATCATAGGCTACTTGGTCGTCATCAGTTAAAATTAAGTTTAAATTTTTTCTTCCCTGGTTGGTTTAGTTACTAATTGCATAAAACCACAGCCTGCAATGTGGTAAAGAAATTTACTATGGATACGATTTGTTGCTCTTGTCTGTGGCCAATCGACAGTAGACAAATTATAATCACGAAGAACTAAATTTGAGGAAAGTGGATTGATGGCAAAATTTATAAAGGAACCCATTTTATCAATAAAAAATTCATTATAGCTATCATGAATATAGCCTACGACAAAGTTTAGTTTAACTGTAGGAATTTCAACAGACAATGCCTAAACCTCCTCCGAAATCAAACGAGTCACCAGGTGCAACCCTTTCGGGAAGAAAACCGATATACCACCTGCCCTGGACCAACGATCTTTCTTAATGGTATCATAGGAGTGACCGCCAGTTAACATGGAATCTGTGATGGCAGGAGTCAGCCAGGTTTCCACAACAAACAAAACATCATACTGGTTAGTAGCCAATAGTAAATGAATATCAGCCATATTTGCAACCAAACTGCGTGCATTTAAAGTGATGCAATATAAATTTCTAGTGCTACCTGTAGAAGTACACACCTGTGGATTTTGTTGGGTTGGGTTGCATCGCCCAGAAAACGTCCCTGTTAACAATTCACGTTTCCCTGCTTAGTAAGTAACCGGGCAATTTCTTCTTGAAGAACATGCTTACCCTTCACTGTCAGGTGTATACCGTCATGGGCCATCAAGCGCCATTCTAACAACAATGGTTTGTCAATGGAAACAAAACTACAGTTTGTATTTACATAGAATTGTCGTAACAATTTGTTAGTCAACACCACGTCTTGGTCAGCATTCTTTTGGTTTCTGAGTAGTCTAGGAAACAGTCCAACAAAACAAACTTGTGCTGAAGGCTTTAATGATTTGATACTTGCAGCCACTGACGATAGATGATCGACAATTTTTTGAGGGGGATCCGTCATGATGTTATTTGACCCAGCACAGATAATAACTGAGGGTGACTGTCCTGAGTGTTTAAGTATCTCTGGAATCTTCACAGTTAATTGTTCTGCTTTAGCTCCTGGCAGTGTCCAGGTTTTGGAGTTGGAATGGGTGCTGCCCTTTAGGGTTCTCACATGGGAATCTCCCACAATAATTGTTTGATTGTTCCAAATTGGTCTTGATGAGACTTGTGGATTATATTTCGTGGGTCAGTTGGATTGAATTGATTTATTTAATTTGCTGAAACTTTTTTATGTACATTTGTTTATTTATGCCTGTTTTGTCAAATCGTTGCGGTCATCATGTATTATTCTTTATCAGAAGCACTTTAACGCTACTGTTGCCTGGAATGAATATTAGATGATGGGTTCTCGCTGAATTCCTCGCTAGAATCACTCAAATATCATCGTACCAATTATCAATCCTTGTTTGGAATCCCAGACGTTATAAGGAGTTTGTAACATCTTGTGCACATGTGCCCATCGAACTAAAGGTATTTGACAAGAACGTGATGTAATGAACTCGGCTTTGACCAACCTTTCCAAAAAAACCTCGTTCTCGCCATGGACCCTTAAATTGACTGGCCTAGTAGTAAAATAATTTACATATTTAATCATCCATGGACTAGTAGACGCAACTAGGTCACAAACAGCATGAATGTAAAAATTGTGTCATCACAAACTGGATACGGGTACCCGGATACACAAACCAGATATGTCACAGTAAAAATGTAAACAAGTCGAGGAATTTTTAAGGGCGCCAAATCGAATATCAAGCAGGATGCACCGCAATTGCTTAAGCAATTGTCCCTTGTTTCGGTCAACACTCGGTTCCTTAGGGGGCATCTAATTCTGACGTATCAAGTCATTCATCACCTAATCGACGTCATCATCTCTGATTTTTTCTGTTACTCTACTTCTAACACCAGGGGTCACCCTTTCAAACTCCGGGGAAATCTCTCCCTTGGCAACATTAGATACTGCTATTTCTGCGAATGTGTCGTACAGCCCTGGAATGCCTTTATGGCTGAGGTGGTTTCTGCACTCTCACTAAACTCCTTTAAACACCGTCTAGACTTGTTTCTTTCGTAGTTTTTGGCTGGGGCTGGGGGGGGGAGGGGGGCTGCATATAACTTTCTAGCTGGCACTGAATTTTTTCTATTCTATTCTATTCATGTGCTTCCATATCTTCAACAAAGAATCTCATACACGCGCATTTTAAAATGGATTTGTTGCAAGAGATTAGCTAAATTAGGTAAATAGACTTTATTGTGGTGGATCGGAAAATATTGATAGGTATGCCCCTCTAAGTTGCAAAATCCACGTCTATTGAATCCATATTTATGTTTTTTTTTTGTTTTTTTTATATATAGAGAAAATCTCGAAATCTATAAACCTTAACATGTCAAAATCAACAAACTCTCCTACAAATTTAACGATAGTAAAATACGTGCAGTATATGCCATACACATATGCTATGGACATATGCTGTGGTGGAATTAAACAATTAATAAAAAGCGTTTAACACTTAGCTCTAGCTCAAGTGATTTTCATAAACAAAATACAAGCAGAAAATCAAAAAGTGTGCCTATTGTTTTTAAAATAGATTGTACAATTATTAGACGTATGCTTCGTTTACTTAATATAACCAGAAACGGCATGAAGAAGGAGTTTCCAACAAAATTCTACCCTACGTTCCACCATTCGTCCGTACCAAGTCCTGACCCCAAGCGGCCAGCTGTTGAACTAGCGTGCGCTTTTACTTTTATGGAAAATGTACGTTAAAAATTATGCGGTGTAGATTTGTAGCTAACAAATATGTCTGAAAAACATTCCTTGTGCTGCGTAAGCACAAGTATAAGCACGTGTAAATTATAAAACACAAGTGTTTAAACGAACTTAACACGAGGTAGGCATTTTGTTTCTCACGCCCAGGCTGAATGGGGGAGAAATTGCGGTTCTTGCTTCCTGACTCTACATCAGTATTGTTAATGCCAGGAAGTCACAATTGCTCAGTATTGCTTTGGTAAAATAAGGTATTCACGATGTGAAACTAACTGACTGGAGCAAGGAACTAAAACCTGCTGCTTTCTCTCCCAGGCGGCTCAGAGCAAATAGCGGAGTACAAAGAGAGTGTAACAACATGGCTATTCCAACTTCCTACAGACCTACATGACATTTATTCGCTCCTGATGTAACCTATAGTTTTAGTTAAAGCAAAAGTTTACAAGTCAGAAGAATTTTGTTGAAAAAATTTCTCGTTAAACAGCTAAAAGTAGTAAAACTGTAGTTGTTATTTTATGAAACAATGTGTCACTTTTTCTCGTACTGAATAATAACACTCTATCTAGTGCTAAACAATTTTATTTCAAGTGACAGTCAAATTAACTTACTTTCTCAATCTAACGGAAATATGCATTGTGCAATTCAGGTGTTAAAATTAGTGTTACAAATTATGTAACAATAATTAGAAAAATATTTATGCGTCATTTACACTTCATATAATTGGTGTTATTAATAATGAATTTAAAAGTGTCAGTGACATTCACAGCTAACTGTCTTTACTCTGTTAACATTTCGACTAAAAGGGGGAAAGAGAGACGATCGTTTTATAACAGAGGACAATTGCAACTTTTAGGCAGTAAGACCAAGCTCCAACCACAAAACTAAGAATTGTTTACTGTCATTGAGTACCCAGAAAATATCACAAAGCTAGCTTTCTGCTTTTGGACGTGTCGTGCATGATATCAAAAACATGGAAGAGCTTTTTTTTTCCTAAGAATTTACTCAGTGTATCTTGCAACCGAATAATGTAAACAGGTGAGAGTTGTCAGTCATGTCGATAATTGTTACGGGTTGCAGAATGCCTAACACTGGTGTGCAAACAAGAATTGAGAAACCATCGCTTTGTAGCAACCGCCTTCCAAATCAATACTTCCAGAATTTCGAATATGCTCAAGATAGACATCCCCAGAAAGAGACCAAGATGGCCTCCAATATCAGATAAAAAGGAAGTAAAGTCGTAGTTAAGCTGGTCTTCGATCACTTCAATGTCGCATCGTGGAATAATTAAATAAAATCCCATTAACTGGGGAACAGGGTAAGTCAGAAAGTAATCTTCCGTGTAGATCAGAATCTTACATGGCCGAATACACAAACAGTTTTCTCCGTTTACTTCACTTACAGCAGATTCAGTTGCAGTGTACATGTTTAGAAATTCATCAGTCGTCGTGCAAGGTGGCAGTGCAAGCCTTTCTTCCATATACGGTAGCCTATAAAAAGTTAAAAAGAATAAACAATTGCTTTTGGCTTAGATGCCTACTTGATAACAGCATGTGCGTCATTTATTTGGGAAGATGATGTACTGCCTATTTATCTGTCGAGCTAGCTCTCACGTGAAGTTAACAGCTGACATTAACGACTAGGGGGGGGATTGAGGCTTAATGGCGTGTTGATAACTCGGTCATTAGCGCCAACCTCAGTCACAGTGCAGTGGTCCGGGTTGCCACTGCACCATACATTACAGACATGTTATTCAAACCCCTAATCTAAATCTTGTCATACATCTGTACCTCCTGCAAAAATTGAAAAACACCGGACAGATTAACGACTAGGCTTGTGCTAATTTAAACCAGCATTAACGACTGGCATTGTGCCGATTTAATCTGTCGATAACAATTGGCCATGTGTCGAAATAAGATGACATTAACGATTGGTCTTTTTTCCAATTCAGACCGATATTAACGATACACATTCAGCTAAGTCCAGTAACGCGTAATTACAGATTTTTTTTGTTACTCTTTTCTATTTATATCAGATTTCTTGAGTGTACTGAACTATCTACCTAACAAGTAAATGCCTGAGTGTTAAACATTACCTATGGCGCTTTCTTCAATACATATATACAGATACACATACGTACGTATTCAACACATACACACACACACACACACACATATATACATATAGGTTTGCATCTGTATCTATTTATCACTAACCTAACCCGTTTGGTTTTCCGTCTTGTAAATACCTGAACTTTGACTGTGTGAATAATGTTAAAGCACAATGAAACCAAAGGATGCAGTTCTCTCTAAATCCACGAATGATCATCACAACAAAGCAGTAGAACAAAGTTGACGATCAGTCAGTCATATCCTCGCGGACAGAGTAGCTCTGTAATTTTTTTAAAATAAATTGCATGGTTTCTCAAGCTTCCAAAACATGAACTAAAAAAATCATATCATGTTTGATGTATAAGAAAACATTTTCTTCCCCACGCGTTATCACACAGCATCAATCGTAAAACGAGGATCAAACAAGCAATAAATAGAGTCTTACCATCTAAATCGGTTGTGTTACTTTCCCTTTCACAAATAATTTACTAAAAACAAAAAAAAATTGCTAAGAAAATAAAATTTCCTAGTTTTATGTTCGGTTTCTTATGTAGTTTTGACATCGTAAATCCATTTACGCAGTTTAAAAAATAAAAATCCGGCCAATCACATGGTTACGGAATCCCTCAAAATAATCAAATTCTAAATTCGGTTTTCTTTTTATTTTATTCCTTTTCATAGTGCAGTACGACCTACAGCCTAAACTACTAATTTGGTATAAATATTCCTTACTTTCTGCTAGTACTAGCAAACCTCATAAAATACAGTAAGTGTTTCAGGGGATGTTTGTAACTTAGTGCAGCTATGTTGCATACAAATGGTATAAAATCGGCCTATTGGCAATGGCATAGGTTTAACGTCATACGGATAAAACTAAAACAAAAGAACTGCATAAGAAATGAAAGCTAATTTTGGTGTAGACAATATTCCTCTTCGATTCCTGAATATTGTTTCAGCAAACTAAAAAATCCAACGTGTTTAATGTTATTCCATATAAATAAAACCTATAACGCTCCGTGCTGTAGTAGTTATGGATGTTCCATTTAGGAATAAAACCTTATATTCTATATAGAAATGAGCCGACACCACATTCTGTATAATTTGCTCCTATTGTTTGTTAGGTGTAGATGTGAATCCTACCATCTCCTGATGACTATTCTGTTTTTCCACCCATACACAACAACCATTTGGAAAATTCCAATTATTTCAAATTTTGAATGTAGAATAATGTAGTTGATAAACATAACTTAAATAAAGGGCAATTAGATACATTTTGACATGCCTGTTGTACTTTTGAATCACTTACACAATAGCTAAATACAAGAATTACAGTAGGAATACGTTACGTACATCGGATTCAACAATTTGATTACTGCATCACTAAAACACGTAATGGCTACCGCCATTGTTTCTTGCGGAACAACCGAAATTAATGCCAACAGATGGAGCTGTTCTGTTTCGATTCAGCCGACAAATGGAGCTGCTGTTTTGTGAGATGTCCACTAAGATAGCTGTGTTGACTGTGAGTAGCTGAAGCCTCTAACAGCCTTACCTGGCCACTACTGTCGAGCTTTTAGTTACCAGTTATTGAAAGAAAAAACTGGGAAGTGGGGGGGGGGGGGAGGTCGAACATGGATTTGTCTTCGAATCTACTCGAACCAAATAACTTCGTTTGAGAATGAAGTTTTATTTTTCTAGTTTGCAAGAGGGCGTTACCGGTAGATATTGGCCGCCCAAATTCGTGCAACTGTCAGAGCTGCATCCGGACACAAGCCGAATGCATTTGTGGCACGGAAGCACGAAAAAAAGTCTTCATTCTCAACGGAAGTTATTTGGCTCGAGTACATTCGAAAAAAACTCTATGTTCGAACCTCCCTCCCACTTTTTTTTCTTTAAAAAACTGGTAAGCGAACAGCACGAAACACGAACAGCACGAAGGCTAAGGCTGTCAGACACTGAAGCTACTCACAGCCAACAGAGCTACCTCAGTGGGCTTCCAACAGAACAGGAGCTCCAACTGTCGGCTGAGTAGACACAAAACATCTCCATCTGTCGGCATTAATTTTGGTTGTTCTGGCGAAGCAATGGCAGTACCCATTACGTGTTTTGGTGATGCAATAATGAAACTGTAGTATCCGACGTACGTAACGTAACGTATTCTCATAGCAATTCTTGTGTTTAGTTATTGTGTAAGTGATCCAAAAATAAAACATGCATGTCAAAATGGATGTAATTGCCGTTTAATGCGCTTTGTTTGTTGTTAACGTGTAACGAACGGGTTCTATCTTGAAATCAGAGTGGCCATTTTGATAATATGCTTATACCGATTCGATTCTTTAAAATTTAAGAACTAAATATACATAAATCATTGTAAATAATTTAAAGCTAAATTAGAAATAATGCAATATTTAAAATCATGCACTAGAAATCACGTAGGATAGTAACGGACCTTTATGAATGTAAGTTTCATTCAAGTGATGAGACCCAGATTAAAATTGGCGAACCAGTTCGTCACCAGATGACTACCGTATCGCCTTCACCTATATGGCTCTTATTCACTGATATAAAAATAAAAGGTTTAGTGAGTTATATTATACCCGTGGACAAGGGGTCATATCAGTAAAGGTGGTTTGGTAATTATCTGGTGACAAACTAGTTTGCCGGTTCGAATCTGGGTCACATCACGTGAATTAAACGTAGGTGCATAAAGGTGGCTTACTGTACTACGTCATTTCTAGTTTACGATTTTCACTGATTGATTAGTTCCAATATACCTTTATTTCAAATTATTTCAAATACGTAACAGATAAAGTTTGATTAATGAACCAGGTTGTAATTAGTCTAAGCATCAACTTTGCATCCTGAACTACTATTTTGAAGTTATCCGTATTGTAAAACGATTTCTTTCAAATTCTTGACGTAAATGAATTAGTGGCAATAAGCAAAAACTGATTGTTCCATGGTCACAATATTATTCTGTGATGTTCACCATCTTAAATATTAGGCGGCCATTTTGAAATTCTGTCTATTATCATCTGATGTCCATCAAATTTAGAATGCATACTAACTAGAACAACGAATTAAAATGGTGTCAGTACCAAGGACATTATTAATCTTCAGTGTGCGTCATCTTGAAATTGGTTTCTCCTTTTGAAAATGTACGTTAAGATTCGAATTAAAATATTATCTTGGCTGCTATTAATCTGATATTCCGGAATTAATAGGAATTCCCAGGAAAAGACAGGAATTTAATGGATTAAAGTGAGAATTACGAAAAATTCGTAGGACTTACACAGGAATTGGTGGGAACTTAATGGATTTAGTGAGAATTAAAAAGAATTACTGGGGAATTATAAAGAAATTACGATAAATGAAGAGGAACTGATTGCTAGGTTACGTTCTCTGCTCTTAGGCCTAACGATTCAGACAAGAAGTCGCATGTTGTCGCCCGCTACTACTGAATGACTAGTGCTGCTTGGTAACACAAACGAACGACGAACGATTGTTTGTGATAAATAATTACATACTTTTATTTGAAATTATTGTAGTTCAGGTATCGTAACACTTCGGCATTGTAATGTTTGAAGCGAGTGACGGCCAGACAAAATGTCAACTGCAATAGCTCTGGCTATGTTTTGCATCGACCAATGAAAAGCAGAAGAAATTCCCTTGCTGATTTAGTGTTAAATTCATCTAACGAACATCAAATGAAAGTGATAAGGCCATCCTAGATTTGCAAAGCTACTGCGGTTTTATACCTTGAGTCGGTTGTGATTGGTGGAATTTAGTACAATATTAAGAAAAAAACTTGATAGGAAAATTTTCTCTTATTGGCCGCAAAATGGTGGAAATATGTTCAACAATTGTTACAGCATTGTTTAACCATTGTTGCATCTGGCTACAATATTATTCAGTTGAGCAGTAATGTTCTTGATAGCTGCCTATATGCCAGTAAATGAGCTTACAGTAGTTACAGATGTGCACCTAGAATTAATGTTGTAGACTTTGAGGGTTTTAAGATAATTTCATCGAGTGAACATACTCTGTATGATGTTTGTTGCATTTCTATTATTTTGAAGAATGAAATGCAACTCGACCCACTTTCTTTAAACGTACCCGATACGATATGGCTATTACTTGGGTAGTACACGCTGACAAATCGATTCTTACATTTAAATCACTGCCCAGTGGATGCACTTTTACTAAAATGTTTGCTTGACCCGTGCTTGTTCTTGTTGTGTTGAATTTACAGGACTCCCTGTCTCTCATCCTGTCTACTATATTTCTATTACCACTGCTGATCAAATATAATCCAAAAATGTATATCTGTTAATACTGTCGCCAACACTGTGTATAAGCTGAGCTGCACAAGAAATGTGTATTGGCTGTACGCAAATTGTGTGGAAGTTGAACTATTTAGTTTAGGATTAGAAAAATTAAAATTTCAACTGTTACATAATGATGTGTAAGCTACTCTCAGTGCATGTGTTTATGAAATGTTGACCACATCAAATGCTCTCTTTATCGTAGTAAGCACGTAATCAAACAATAATTATTTTCAGTACGCTGGAAGAGTTGTTCTCATTATTTTGATCACTCTCAGATGAATTTTGAAACCACATTAAGAAAAGGCCAGGAACGAATAATAACTTCGTTTCTTCGATGTTAAAATTTGTCTGTGAGTTTACGCTTACACATGTTATTATTATTGTTGATACTCTAACATTGCGAACAAAATTTAAAGAAAGCATTTCATAACATGAAGCAATTATTTTTTATTTTATTTCAGTACAATAGAAAACACATTGTTAGTACAATTTGAAACCTGAATCCCTAGTGAAAAATACAATGTATATGTGTCCAAAGTATTTTGTGCATACTTACCTACATGGTTTTAATTTGCTCTTTGAGACAATTCTCTTATCGAAACACTTCAGTAAACAAGTTATGTAATACTCGTACGAAGTACATGGGTTTTTCCACGTATTTACATGGATCAGCTGCAAAATAATGTAACTCTAATTACTTGCAAGTTAATTCCAGCAACGAGTACAACGAGAGCAGGTAGCAAATAACTCGAGCTGAAATCTTTATAAACCAAAGTTAGAAGAACTTTGCTCGTTTCGTCAATTTATAACCAATGTATTGAAATAATAATACGTCTGTGGCATAGATTCAATCCTGCATCAGTAACTTCAAATATTCACACACCAACTTAAATGCCAAATGACCTTCCATTACAAAGAAAATCATGCCTTTCTAAAATTAAGTGCATGGTATATGCACATTGTGGTTTGAAAATCCGCTAAACTGGGCCTGAAAGTATATCATACCACCAAAACGTCCACCAATGTTCGTATTTCTTAATGAAGCGTATAGTCCACATTAAAGACTGGCCTTGACAAAATATAAGATATTGGTACACTAATATAAGAAAGAAAGAAGTCAACTTTCCCGTTTACCAGCCAGGCTCTCTAACCACTGTGCTACTAGGGCGGATCCAATTTGCAGGATCCAGCTGAACTTAGTAACAGTAGAAACTTTCTCAGTGGTGATCTTAAGTCCACAAACATACACAAGTAAGGAAAGCAACTTGCTTCTTGGCTTCTTGGCCTAAGCAAATAAGTTATAAAACTATTAAAGAATAAAGTGCCTGGCTGGTAAGCGTGATGTCCTGAGTTCGAGCTCCAGTAGGGAGAGTTGACTTTTCTTACTTTGTAAGACAGTGTTAATTTTTCCAAGTTGATCGTGCATAAAATAAGAAAGGCCCCGCTGGTAAGGGAAATACCTGCAGTTCATTTAATAAAAACTTAAAATCTTCGTCGAATATATGCATCATCCTCAGTACAAGAAGCCAAAATGAAAGATGAAAAACCAAACATAATAAAAACCTAAAATTAGACACGTTTTGCTTGATAATTTTTAAAATTGGAGGTACCGTATCAAAGTGCAGGTTTTTTAGTGCATGTATCATCTCGCTGTTTTCATTTTAACTGCTTCTACTGAGGATAGCACATATATACGCTGAAAATTTACGTTTTTATTTAACGAACTGCAGGCATTCCACCGACGAGTGAAGCCTTCTTATGTTAGTAATTTTTTTTGTACCTTATTTCAATATACATCAGTATTAATTTTTATGCAATGTGCAATAGTAAAGATTTGCAAAGTAAAGGTAATAGTAAAAATGTCCATTTCTAAGTCTCATTTAGAGTTATATTTGAGTCTGGTAAATTCGATGGTCTGAGGAGGTTGTAAATATATATATATATAAAAACTGAAAACTAGTTGCAGCGACATCAAGCCTTATGATGGAGCAGGAGGATCAATAAGGGTTGAGAAACATTACTAGTGGCTGTTTAGCTTTGGTTTTATGTTTTCAAGTCAACTGTTGATTCTTATTCTAGAAACCTTCCTTAGAGTAAAATTTTTAGCCTTATGCTTACTACATCAATAATCACTAAAATAATACTAATATAGTAAATCCAGGAGTGTGTTAACTTTTGAAATTCGTTTACTATTTATCCATGGGAACCCATCTTTTTAAATGATATTCATGCCTCAAACTCGATTAAATTTTTCTGCAAAGTACTAGACAAAAAAAAGTTTGGTAATTAATTTTGGTAATTCAGTAACTCACCTCTTGAATCCGTAATGCGACTATGGTGAGTTGCTTGTATCTTCCATAAAATCCATTGCTTGTAGTTCCGGCATATTTTATTAGTGGAATCTCTTCTTTAGAATGAACGACACCCTAAAAAGGTTAATAAATCAAAATGGTTTGGTTTTAAGGATCAGGATTTTGTGCATTTGTACCACTGGGTGGCGTTAAAGTGCAGCATAAATGTGTAGACGAAATACTTGCAAAATGTTACCGAAATGCATGAAAAACAAAACTATTTTACGTTCTTGATCAGTTTTTATCATATATGGCGCTACTTTTAGGCAAACATATTAGCCTTTTACGCCAACAGCAAGTATAAAAATAAACATAAATCCCTTTCAATAATAAAAGGGCACATTGGTAATGAGCCATCAGTGAAAAATCATACACTAGAAATAACGTAGTGCCGCATACATTTCAACATTTAAATTCTTACATTTCATTCAAGTTAATGAACTCATCATAACGAGTGAAATGGGTTCAGCGAGTTAATGAGTTCAGTGAGTTCTTTAGGCTAGTGGACGATTGGCCATATCGGTAAAGGCAGTGTGGTAGTGATCTGGAATAATGGAGTAAAAAGCACGGTAATAGATGATATGAAGGCAAACCAAGCAGTGCTACATAAAAATACAAACAACGTTTCGAAAATTATCAATTTTCGTCTTCAGGTTAGCAATAAAATTAAAGCATGGCAAAAGCCACTAAGTCAACCTATATTAAAAGGATAAAACAGACATTTAAAACGGATAAAAAGAACATTTTGCCGGCCCCCAGCTTGGCCGGCTAAAAATTGTTTCTTTTTGCCTAAAACTACTTAACCTGGTAATTTTAGCATTACATTCCTCGAATGTGATGTTCCCCTGGAGGTTTCTTCCGGTTTGTAGACGCCTGCTTGCATATCCACCGCGCATACGCGGTGCGGTCCTCCCTTATAAAAGCACCAGCGTGCACGCTGTCGGCATTCATTTTACTTTCAATGTGTCAGGCGGTGATTCGAGAGGGGAGGCAGGGCGGGAGTTAGGGTTAAGTATGTTTTAGGCAAAAAGAAACCATTTTTAGCCGGCCAGGCTGGGGGCCGGCAAAATGTTCTTTCTTTATTGCCAAAACATCTTAACCTGGTAATTTTAGCATTACCAGTTGACCTCGTCAAATTTGGTGGCGGGCACCGTCTGAACGAGCGCCCCGGGATGCAAGCAGGCTTTCCCCCATAAATTCTTTATCTGCAAGAGAAAAATTCGCACTTTATTCAGAACAATTGGGCTAACAGGAATTTGGTCTCTTTCGTGGGAATTGGTGGCCCTGAAAAGGGCCGTTGTTTGAGGGTCTTGCTTCTAGGTGG